>JAFBJQ010007721.1:0-26237 GCA_016785345.1 Trinectes maculatus | reverse complement strand
TCAGACCTTTTTCTTTCTTTCACCTTGTAGCTGGTACTACCTTATAACGCGTTGTTGTTTGTCCATACAAACACACAAAAGGAACATTCCACTTAACATGTCAGGCACATGCAACTGAATGAACTGAAAGCAGACACTCCATAAAACAAAGCAATGATGTTAGAATATTTTGACCATTAGTGCCTTCTGTAACGTTATGAGAATTCTCACGAGTGGCGCATTCAGCAGCAGCCAGATTCAGTAAAGGTTTTATTCTGTGTGTCAAATTGTAAGTGTTAGTTGCACATGAAATCACCTTTGAGACAATGTTTTGTATTAAAACTGCCTTTCACTCTGTCCTCCCTGGAGGCTTGAACTGAATGTTGTGTTTATCAGTCTGTCCATTGTCTTCCAGCTTTCAAAGTCAGGGTCTTATGCTATTAGTGCTCTTGACACCACCTGATTGACAAAGGGCTACACGGTCTTTGACAATAAGACAATTTGTTTTCTGTCTTGAAGAATTGTATTGCCTTGTAAATAGGTTTTTTATATAATGTAAATAGTCTATTTTAATGTACATATTAAAGTAAATGAGCAACATGATACCTGAGTGTTTCTGTCAAACGTTTGATGGGAATCCACATGAGTGCACAAAACTACTCACCCGATGACCACGCCAAGCCATCATCTGACTGCCATTCCTCCCAACTCCCTGCCTCCACTTCTCCAGTGTTAACAACCTGCTTCAAGAGATGGCACAATACTCACAATCATGTTCTAGGTTCACCTGCAAGGTAAAAAGGCAGTGATTACAACAAAGCTAATAAAAAGCAAAAAAAAACAAACAAAAAAAAAACAGCACAAAATCAATTCAACTAATGATGTCAATGCTCTAATGGATTAGCTCAGGGATTTAGCAATCATAAGGCTTCTTAGTCAACTACAATCGAAAGATGTGGGCAACATATAAGAGGTAGAATATTCCATTTAATAGGTGAGCTGTTTTTAGAAGTTGGTTTGCTCCAGGCCAGACTGCTGGCTCCCAGCTGGGACGGCTGGGCAGCAGCCAGAGCGCTATGGCAGCTGCCTATAAATACAAACATTACGCTGTCATAATTACAGAGACTCAGTGTAGATGGGTCTGCGTCAAGGGCACATGGGCAAACCGCAGTTTGGTGGGTTGGGGGAGGGTGAAGAGGAAGAGAACGGCTGTCTCAAATAAACTGAAAAAGACCCACCGGGATGAAGGAAAGTTCATGAAGGGAGGAAGAAGAGAAATCTGCTTTCCGGCTACTGGTAGGGATGGAGGGCGGAAAGAAGATACTGCTCCCATTTGAATCCTATTTTTATCTGAGGACTCACAATGTTTATGTTCAGCAAGTTATCTCTCAGGAAGCTACCATTCCTCATTCAACCTTTTCAGACCAAAAGACAAGAAATGAGCCGTCCTGGTTGCAGGGAGCCAGGGGGTTCAAAACCTGACAAGACCCTCATCACTTTTTCCTATAGCCACGCACAAATAACACGGTGGTCTTGGAAAGAATATTACTTTGCAAGAGAAAACAAACAACCGTTAAATTATTAACCAAATATCAACCAGTTTTAAAACCAAATAATCCTTCAACAGTAGCTCTAACCTTTTCCAGCCGTCATACAAATACACCTGGTGGTTTCTTTGTGTTGACTAATAAACATACGGTTGAACCTCTGTTTGAACCTCTTCATGACCTCTTTCATTTCACAGTCAGCATTTTGGTTTTAAAAAGGTCACCCATATTGGCATCATTTCCATGATGGCCCTGTGGCGGCCCTGAGGGAGAAAAGGGAACCCTCGTCCCCTTACTTTACCTTTGAGAGTGTCAGCTTCCACTTCAATAAAGCAGAGGAGAAGGGAAACATCTATTGTGGTGATGAAAGCCAGAAAGCGTTGCCAGTAAAGCAATATAAACCCACCCAATGATAAAATGATCTCCTCTTTGCTTCAATAGGTGTGTATTCTCTCAGATGATACGAAAAACTTTCAATCGAATGTGTCATTTGTTCATTTTGCCCTACAGCATGAAAAAGCATTAGTGACAGCTAAGAAAAAAATTCTGCCCTTAAAAACGTATACATACACTGTATAGTGTGTGTGTGTGTGTGTGTGTGATTAGACACAGTAGGTGTGTCATTAAATTCCCAAATTCAAAGACATATAACATTAGTGGTATTGTTATCATATTAGTGGTTGCTGCCTCTGCTCTCAGCATTGATATCTGAAGACATCAACAACATCTCAGAGTAACGGGGGCAATGTCTCAGGTGGGGAACAATGCTGGAAATGAAATTTCTCATGACGGAACACTGGTTTAAATTCTGTCTCAATGAGACACATACTGCATCTCTGTATTACAGTATTACAGTATTACAGTATTACAGTATTACAGTATTACAGTGGACGGAGCTGACTTGCTTCCTGGCTTTTGACCAGTTCACGTTTCTTGGTACACAAACCATTTAAAATCGGTTTGCTCACACACACACACACACACACACACACACACACACGCGCACACACACACACACACACACACACACACACACACACACACACACACACACACACACCACGCAACTCTGTCCCTTATCTCAGATCTTTTAAAGAAATGAATTCTCAGCCTGTGGCAGTGCTGCATTGAAGCATGCTGTTTGAACTGACTCGACAGTATCTACTGCATCTTTTCACCCAGTAAGCAGTTGTAAACATCATCACAAGCTGTTGTGCAACTGTTTATCTCACAAAACCTCTCCACTGAAACTGGGAAGAAAATTGCCCTCACATAAATAATATTGTGTTTATGAAAATCTTTCCTGATGATGAGGTCAGAAGGTCACTGGGAATGAAGGCTTTTTTTTCAATTTTCTCTGGTAAATCCCATGCTGAGATGATATCTTGCTCATTTCATGAGCGTAGACTGAAGCAGAGCTTGAATACACTGTATCATGCTTACTGATTTACTATCACAAAAATAGTTCAAACGTTTTAGTCTTAACTGGAAATATTTGTATGGGGCCAGATTCCCTATGCCACAGGTTCCCAGCACAGGCTGATGAAAAGTGGGAGCTCTGTGGGAAGTGGGAAGAGGTTGCCATCTGCTGGGGACAGCGGGACACTCCTGCTGGAATTCAAGTCACTGAAATCTCTTTCAGTGAGAGTTAGCTTTCACCTTTACTATAGATGTCAGAGTCGCTAGTCAAGTTGTCCTTCTTTATACAGAGTCATTGTAAAGATGCTAACGTAGGAGTAATGTGGTATTTCTCTGGTTCCCGTTAGTACTCGACCTGCCACGTTTTGAATTAGCTGGAGGCTTTTCGCAGACACTGGAACATCCGGACAAAAGGGAATTACATTCGTGCAGGCTAGAATTGACAAACACAGGGACTAGTTTATCAGCATCTTTCTTTATATAATCCAGTTGGAAAAAGGCTGTCCTTGTATCATGTAAGACCAAACTAACATGTCCTGTCAAATAAATACATCTCTTGTTCCTTACAGTGAAACTGAAGGCCATGGTAATGCCATTAAAAGAGATCGATGGCTCAGTAGAGTTCTGACTCAGTGTCATCCAGGCTATAGTGCTGAACAGGAACCCATCCTTATTTTCTTCATCAATGATGGGTAATAGGAGGTTCTGTTCCATTACAGCTGGCTTTCTTATAGGTTATTATCTTTACAGGCTCTATAAAATTCTAAATTGGAGGAAGGCCACTTCTTGTCTAACTGTATGGAGACAGTATATGTGAGACATGTACTGTATATGTGTGGGCGGACTGAGACAAAAAATCAGCCGTTGCATTTTGGACCAGACCAGCCCACCACATTCGATAACACACACCTTTTCAGTCTTTTCGATCTTTGTTGGCCCAAATGGCATGTCGGCCCACCGGAAAAATGCCCGGTATGCGAGATGGCCAGTTCGTCCCTGACCTTCTTGACAGCGTAATACAGCGTAATACAGCGCAACGGTGTCGTTAGGTGTATTTTAGGGGGCTGAAGTCCAAAGAAAGACCAAAGAACTGATGGTGGACTTTCTTGGCGATCACATCCTCCCGGCAGCGGCAGCCGGTAAGGAGATGCACACGGACACAGATTACGTCGAAATTCGGTTTCCACACATTCTCAGGAACGGATCTCCGACATAACTCGAGGACCCCCTGTATATGTGTGTGTATATATATATATATATATGTGGATGCTATTATAAACATTAGCCTGTCCTGGAGGTTTCTGCGTTTTTTTCCTCTGTTAAAGGGGGTTTTTTGGCAGTTTTTCCTCACCCTTGTTGAGGGTGGAGGTCAGAGGATGTCACCCTGTACTCTTTGTTAAAGCCCTATGAGGCAAATTGCAATTTGTGAAGATAGACCATATGGTCTATACAAATACAATTTGACTGATTGATTGATTGATTGATATTGATATACTGTGTAGATAGATAGATAGATAGATAGATAGATAGATAGATAGATAGATAGATAGATAGATAGATAGATAGATAGATAGATAGATAGATTAATTGATTAATTGATTGATTGATATATATATAACCCTAACCCTTGCTTTTTTATATTAAGATTCTTGTAATTTCTGTTTTTTTTTTTTTTACTATTCTTTGTTTTTAATTATTTTTCTTATTGCTAATTTCTTCTTGCTATTGCTGCTGTGACACTGCAAATGTCATGTCTTGTCTGTGTTGTATTATGATTTCCTGTTTTATTGTGAAACCCTACTCTCCTCACGTTAGGTCACTTCCCACTTCCCTTCAGGTGTTTCCCGTTGTTCTGATTGTCATCACCACCTTGATTGTTTCCACCTGTTTCCCTTACCTTCAGTTGTTAAATAGTCTGCGTTTCCCTTTGTCTTGTGCCAGTGTGTCTTTGTCCATGGACCTGATATCATGAGCATTCTGTTTCCAAGCCATAGCATTTGCAATCGCAGTACGTAAGTCGATTTACCTCTGTAAGAGTGAGTTTTCATTTGTAAATTTCATAGTTTATGTTATCTTGTCATAGCCTTTGTGTTGTATTCGTCAGATTGTTTTTCCTCCCTTTTGGAGCGTTTTTTGTTAAAGTGATTTTGTTTGTATTTTTCACCACAGATAGGTTTTCCTCCCTTTTGGAGCGTTTTTTGTAGATTTTTGTATTGATACTTTCATAGTAGCATTAGGTTAACGAACGTATAGTCAAGTTTCATAGCTCTGTATTTGCCACTCTGAAAAAAGAGGTTCACTTAAATAAAGGCTGTGAAACGAGTCTCTGCTCCTGGGTCCTCTCTATATATTGGTCTGACAGCAAATTTCCCCATTGCAGGACAAATAAAGGATTTTCTTCTTCTTGTAGCCAGGTTGCAGTGATGCCTAGCAAAGCAATATGTTGATCAGTTATCAGATCATTAACTGAGAGACATTTTGACAGTCCCATAATGTTTAATAATCAAACCCCATTAAATGACTTGTTACTGTTACTGTTATTTCTGTTACTTCACTGAGGGTATGAGCTCAGAGACCAAAATCCTGGGGTAGAGGCTCAAACCATTTAGTTTTCGATAATGTGTAGAATTGTAAATTCACGGAGCTCTACTGCTCTGTCTTCAATCTGTCACCTGTATCAAATCAAGTAGAACTCTATCATCATGTAACTGCAATGTTTATTCTAGTAAAATTACAGACCATGTAGGGATAACCATTCAAAATAAAGTATCTCTTCTGTCAGCTATTAGTTTAACTGTAGGAAAACTTTTAAATGGTTCCTTATAAAGTTTCTTCTTCTTCTGGTTTGGCATCTTATGAGATAAATATGATAGAAAGGACACTATACAGACTGTATACTCATAGTATGTATCTTGTGACAGCTTTGATTATTTCACCTTCAGTTGAGTGAAGACAACAGAGAGAAAATATCCCTAGCTTCAGAGAACAAAAAGTAAAGTGAATGAAAATGGAAAATAAATCAGTTTAGGTAGCTTGTTAATCATCAGCACACATCAGGAAAATGAATTCAGATGCTTTGCATCAAAAAATATTTGATAAATATCCATACCATTTAAACAAAGAAATGACCAAAGGAATTAGGTTGTAAATGTTGGTATTTTTCAGCTGTCACTTAATAGTATGTATTTGTTACAGTAACATTGAAAAATTGTAATGAACATCATGTTACTATTCTGTTTTGGACTGAAAGATTTGTAGATTCTGCAGCTTAATGGAATGACACAGCAGTGGGTGGTTAGGTGCATAAATTAACATATTAAAAACATATGCTACATATTAAACAGACAGCTTTCACAGGTTACACAAAACAACAATAAAAATAAACTATTGCACAATGGAGATATCAAATGGCAAATACAGTAAATGATGGTACCAGTCTGGAGCTCACCAACCTAAGCAGTGCACAGCAGAGACTGATGTTAGAGGGAGGTGGAGAGAGACAGGTGGACAACAAGAATGGAGGGTCACTGGGAACACTAGGGCTGGATATCAAGTATAAACATTCAATTGGATCTGACCAAAATATATACATGTCATAAACTATCAAGTACTATGAGTTAGAATATGTGCTCAGATTCATCAGATTCAGATTCAAAAATAACAAAAGCCAAATTCAAGCATTTCCTTTCATATTTACAACCACGTTTGTCTACAGTTCCAGAAAAAGCCAGTGAGAGAATCTGCCTCTAACTGAGCTTCTATTAGGTTTACTTTCAAATCGCAGCTGTGCCTTCTGGCTGATGAACACATTGGATAGGACCAAATGTTAATGCTCACAGGACACTCACTGCTCCTAGAATTCACATGCAAACTACAGCAAAAAACATTATACAGTTCTAATCTGGATTTATATGCATTTCTGCAAAGTAACAAAAAAGAAATGAAAAAAGCAGGAAAGGGGAGTTGGGGAAAAAAATGTCAGAAAGCAAAAAAAATAAGGAATTTTCAGAGAAATGAAGTGAAAACAGACCATGATGTACTAACAAAGTTGCTTACGTAGTTACGTAGTTTCCACAACAGTGACATGAGCTTGGCAAACATTAGACGATGCCACAATGCGCTTTATGACTTGTTTGCTTTGCACAGCTTAAAGGGAGAAGCTCACTATGTACCAGCTACACTTGTACAGGAACACAGTTTTATAATGTAAATATTCATGATATGTAAACATGACAACAAAAAAATGGCAGAGAGAAGCAGTAATATAGCATTGTTTCCAGCAGATAGGCAGTTGCACATACATCAAGAGACAACATTGTTCAGCATGTCCTGCTGTTCACCTGCTTAGAACCTCTCATTTCAGTGTTGAGACACAAATATATGTTGGTGTAGCAGTCAGTGCAAAGCCTTCTACGGAGGCTACAGTTTAATTATAGGATTTTATTTGTACTTCTGAGTTTGCATTTTACTGCAAGCTAGCCCTGATCCAGGACCAGCATATCATAAATCATAGTCCTGGATGGATTTATTTTTAATCAACATAGCCATTTGGGTTAAGAAGGCATTTGGTACATTTGTTATCAGACAAATAAATGAAGTTTAATGTAAACTACCCTCGTAATGGTGGCGTCAATAGAAACAATGCCAAATAATTAAGGACATTTTACGGAATCTAGTCAGCATCATTCAATTCAACGCTGGCAGTACGAATTACGACAGTATTCTAATCTGTAGGACACTTAAGTTGAGCAAACTTACGTTGGTAAAACAAAGAATTTGCCATCATCTTTGATTTGACAATATCACATTCTATGTGCCTTCAACATTGTTTCAAATTAGTTTTGAAAAACGCTTTTTGCAACTACTTTTGTAAACTGTTCAGGTTTTATACGGAAACATCCAGAATCACATAATATGATGATATAGTGGCATCAATATCCCTTATCTCTTTAAGTAATGTTTTGGAGAAGGCGTGCTCGGAGAAGAATCTTACTGCAGAGCACACATGGCAAAACACTGCGAGTGTGTGTGTGTGAGACTCGTCATAGACACACAAAGATTACAGATACAAACATAAAACACATAACCTGACATCCAAAACTATAACACAAGTGTTATGACTGAAACAGAAGGAAATTCAATTCAGCATAGGAACTCAGACATCAGTCATTGCTTCAAGTAAAGGGAAAACTCACAAAAACAACAATGTGAGTGGTAGACCATCAAATGATGACACATCCAAAACAGCACTTTCAGATTTCCAGTCAATGGCCTAATGACACCTATATTTCACCAGGTCTCCAACATGTCCATACACTAGTTTACACATTATTAGTGAGTGAAGTAAACTACAAATTATGTCACAAAACAGCTACAGGAAATTTGATGTTCTTTGAAACGAAAAACTTGTCAACATAGTAAAAAGTGGCTCACGAAATAAATAAAAAAACAGATTTAAAATCCTTGTTATCCCCACAAGAAAACAAAGTCATATTTAGAAAAATGAATTCTCTCATGACGCCATTTTGTTTGTTGGATAAGCTGTAACATTATAGCAGCAGGGTCAGCGTACAACTGTTGAGAAAAAGTATAGCTAGCTCTGTTTGTCTATATAACACTAAATTATGCACAGACTCATCTGTCACTTCTGGACAGAAAATATCTGTACAGTTTGTTACTGGCATTCATTGAAACTAATTATCACCTGCCGAGTACTGTTCAAATTAAAAGGGAATGACTGTAACAGATCAGATCTGTTTTAATGCAGTTTTTTTCCCTTTAACATATAATTCAACACCAATGAGACAAATCTCTCTGATGCTGATTACATATCTATCTGTGACTCCATGAAATGTGAAAGAGTAAAACATACACTCTAGACCAGTGGTCAAATTCCCAGCCCCGCACTGATCCCTGATGTGGTAGATAACTGAAAAGGAAAACTTAATACTTGTGGAAATATGCTTCAATGCAACCAGAGGCAGATTTGAAGCTCAGTTTCATTTAGCATTTTTAGCATGACACAAAGGGACACTCTTAGCCAGGAAAAGAAGGAAAAGATCACTTGACTAATATTAATGCTCTCTTTCCTCATCTGCTTCTGGATATATTTCCTGAGGGAGAATTGTGGAGAGCAAAGGGAACAAAAACTCTTCATCCTGAGGAGTGAAAATCAAAGCCCAGTCTTCCCCATATGCCTCTGCATTCATATGCACTTACAGAACGCACAATTCTGTAGCATCTACTATCCAAAGAACTCAACACTGAACATTAACTTACACCGTCTGTAGTAGTAAATTATATAGCATGTTATATATCCATGTCACAGCACCTACAGTATGAGACAATCAATCCTTTGGAGAAATACCTGGGCAGTTTCAACTGTGCCATTTTTCTTCAATGTTGGTAGTTACAATGAAAGAGAGCCAGTGTGCCGGCTTGTTAGCTTCATTTCCCACCACTGTGAATGAAGGCGAAGAATAACAATGAAATGCAAACTATCCAGGTGCAGAATCAGTCATCTAGTCTGCTCAGACGTGAATTCATCACATCGCCGCCCATATAGTACATAGACACAGTGTATACGTCAGTTCTTTCCATCTGTTTGCCTCCTCCTATACTTTAGTTCCCTGTTGTTTTTAGTCAGTTTTGCAGTGATGACTTATCAGGCCCACAATTTTGTCTTGTTTTGTGTAGTCACAGGTCAACTTGCTCAGAGTTGCTGTGAAGTTCTTTTCACCGTATTCATTTAGTAATTTAATGTGGAGGAATGGAAATAGTGGAGGTGTATGTGTCAGTCAAGTTGATGTCAATCACGTTTTGTCTGCAGTGTGTATTTGTTTTGTTTGTGTTGTGTGTGTGTGTGTGGGGGGGGGGGCAGTCAGCAAGTCATGCATTGGACATCTCCGCCTTGCTCAGGGCAATGGCCAGTTCCAGGTCTTCCTGCTCCTGCTGTCTGAGCCTCTTCAACCGCTCCCGCTCTGCTCGTTCGCTTTCTCTCTTAGCCCACTCCAACTGCTGAGCCTCATTCCCAAACTACAGAGAGAGGGGGAGAAACAGAGAGGAATGATATCTGTGCCATTGCTGGCTTAACATCCAGCAAAAGTCATGTCATTTTGGCCTTTTACAGAGTGTCTTTTGTTTTGTGTACTTGCATTCTATCTTGAGCAACAAGAGATCCAAGTGCACACTTTCTCCCAAAGACATTAAAGAGACAGGGCATTACATTTTTGATTGTTTTAGACATGTAGATATGCTTGCAAGAAGTGTACACTGATAAGTATGAACTACTGCAGTCGGATCATATACTAACATGTGTCCTGGAGATTGGATTATAAGTGGACAGAGCTAAGGATGTGTGAACACACTCACATGCAACCTTTTTTATTTTACATGTCTGAACAAAAATTAAATCCCCAAAACTCATTAATAAATGAAGAATGTATCATTCTCCTCTTGATTGCCACTTAATTTATTTTATTACTTTTCTTTTCATTTTGACATTTGAAGTTAAAGATAACCTTCACATTTCAAAAAATCAACTGATATCATTATTCATCTCGGGTGAGTTTAAACATAGATGGTGGTGAACAGTGATAGGTTCCCCTGGAAGAGCAGAGAAGTAAGAAACTATCTTATTACACAATCCAACATGTGTACTTCACTCATCACTCACAAATTTTGCTTTTTTGTTCAGTAACTGATAATCTTGATAAGTGTGACAATTTCTTTTTCAGCTACACATGTGAGAGTAATGATTACACATCAGATTTTACTATATTTTTCATAATATCTGCACAGACAATAACTAAAATATTTTAGACGATGAAGTCATTATATGTGGATATCATTGTGTGTTCAATCTCTTACCTTAACTTTGCCAGGTCCTGTAAGAAAGGTGGATTACAGAACAGAGAAGTTATAAACCACAAATCCCTGACCTCTAAGGACTTAGGCTAGTTTACAGGACATCACACCACAACACAGAGACAGTGTCCAGGGACATCTGCAGAGTATCACTGTCTGTAGTACTGACTTCAGCTTGTGACTCATTTTTACGTGGAACAAGTGACTCTACGTTCTACAAGCTGGTTAGTAAATCATGATCTAAATCATTATGTATAGATTTTAATATTATTAATTTTTTATTCATGAAATCATAGGTGATAAACCCCTGTGGTAAACACAGCACATGTGGTCACACTCATGACATCATATGGCTGTGCTCCCATGAAAGGTGAATGATGAAGCAGACGTGTTGGGCTGTTAAGTGAGTAACGATGCTTGAGAGTGGTGAGAAATTAAGAGATTCTAGTCATCCACATTGTGAGCATCATTCCAACACACTTCTGATATAAGCCTCCGCCTCTGTCAACAACCATGGAAACCTTGAAAACCCACAATACTCTTCCTGTCAACACAAACACACCAACCACAAAAAGGGCTGACACCCTTTCCTGAATTATGAGAAGACAACTGGAGCCACGCAGCTCCGATCTGCGCTTTTAAAACTAAACTGCACCTTGGTGGGTTCAAACAATGTGTCACAGTTCAGCTCTAAGGACAGAATAGCTGAGTTTAGAATACAGACTTAAAACAGAGAGAAAAGCTAGCCCGGCTCAAAGTAGAACATGACAACATGACAAAATGTAGATTTCATTCTAGGACTATTTTTCAATCAATGGTTAATTAATTCTGCCAGGACTCAGGTTCAGCATCTCTGGCATGTGGACCATTTGATATAATTCGTAAGCACAGGATTTGGTCAAATAGACAGCTCCCCTTTCATCACATCAAAATCAAATGTCTGTTGGTGTACACAGTAAACCTGTCAGGTCACCTTTTTCTGATATGATTGACCTCGCTGTGACCTCAAATCAAATACTGTTTCCCTGCAGAAAAACTAGTGTGCGTCCTTCTCAATTCCCAAAAATTTTATCGTCTACAATTTTCTTTCTTCACACTGCTTATCTGAACGATCCAAACCTTAACCTGTGACCCCTTCATTTACTTTAACCCCATTTATGCTGGGGTGCCATTTCTTCACAGTTTATGTGAGTGTTGTTGAACTTTGGTTGAACTTAGTTACTACTAGCATATTTTTGAATGCTCTCGGCCTTAACCATGTCATTGTTGTCATTAATTCCCACAACAATTATAATAAAATCAACTTAAACATCTTAACTGCTCAGTGCTTTGCTAACCCTAACACTAATATTCTACGGGGTGTCAGTGTTGTGACCAGTTCTCAAACGTATTTCTTGTGTCAGAATTGTGATTTCAGAATTTTAGAAATAAAGAAATGTGTCGAAAATCAGAACAACATCACGAGCAGCAGCAGAGAAGCAAGGAACAGAGAATGAACAGTGTGTATTAGTGTTGTGTTGTCCTGCCTTATCAGCCATTTCAGTGCTATACCATTTGTTGATGATATAGTTCTACATTGTTTCAGTATTTGTTCTACATTGTGTTAGGTACTTTTTATACTCTTACTGACCTGCAAAGGAAAGCGAGTGAAGGCAGTGAATTGTGTCTCTAATGTAAAAATCCTACTTTTATCCACTCTAATCTCACACATGGCCTCACCAGATTCAAGTTTACTTTCGGCAGAGTAACATTTAAAGCTGGTTGCATGAGCTTGGAAAACCCTGTGGATCTTTTATCCAATACACGATTGTTCAATTTAAGTAGAGTTGATAGTAAAACAGTTTATTGTTAGTTCGCACACTAATCCGAAATAAAAATCTTGATCACTGGCATTTAAATTCAAACTTTGGTCACATTGTGAGTGGATGTTAATACATAAGTTAAGTAGATGGCACTGTCAACTAAATTATTAATTATTTAAGAAAAGAACTATTTATGTTTTTTTACTAAACAGCTCCAAAGACAGGTGACTATCATGTCACATTATTAATTTTGGTAAGTCAAGATCTAACCTCATGTTGGTGTAATACAAATTTAAATGTTATGTGTGTTGCCCATATTCACAAATCAGTTTGCCTCAAAGGGCTTAACAATCTGTATACGGTGTGACATCCTCTGACCTACACCCTCAACAAGAAAAATTGCCAAAAACCCTTTAAACAGTGGAAAAAAAACACAGAAACTTCCAAGAGAGTCACAGTGTGGGACCCCTCTGGAAAAGGCAGACACTAATGATTGATTTACATTCATTATACGTAGTTACCCAAGAGTATAATGCTTTGTTACTTTACTTACAGAGCTCTACTATCACTACAGCTGCGTGGTATGGTCTATAGTATGTTAATTAAACAGTATCACCCATCTCAACTTACAGAACTGAAGTCTGCAAAACCCGAGGTAGAGTCTGTACGAGCTTTACTTGATGAGGATGGGGCAAAAGGATCTTTGCCACTGAATGGGTCTCCCAGGCCCTTTTTACTCTGAAACAGCTCAGTGGCATCGCTGGCAAATGGCTGGAAGGGGTCACATGGTTTGGGAGGATCAGCTGGGCCAGACACGCTCACTGGGGTGCTCTTACCTGATGAGGGAAAAGACAAAGGTTTATATTAACGTAAACATCGATTCACATATAGAGATTTAAATTAGACTATTTCTGAAATATATTTTGAAGATCAGAGATGATAATGGCATCCAGATCATTTCTGTGAAAAATTATTTTTGTTTGTGATGGTTTGTGATGGAGACACCTGTTCACTGATTGCTAAGAAACCGCATGACTCATCACAGCGGCTCCCAGGATTAACTTGCAACTTAGTAAACTAATATTGCATCTTAATAACAGGATCTGTTCAATCTGTTCTAAACAAGACCCAAGCAACTAAAGTCTTTGGCTCTCACAGTCTCATGCCCTGCTCTACCCGTTAGTGTCATCTCAAAGTTAAATTACAGCTTTTGAAAGCCCTACTTAATTTTACTTGAAGAGGGCAATCTACAGTATATTGAGTCTTCCTCTGCAGTATCACAACCAGCTGCAGCAGGAAAAAAAAACAAAGAACAGGAAGACACCCAAAGGACTAAAACCAAAAGCGATGCTCTAACCTACGGACCCAACCCATTCTCAATGGTTTCCTGGTAAATCACTCTGCCCACATGATAACCTGTTGGTTCACCAATTTACCAACTACACAAACACGTACGCACGCACGCACACACACACACACACACACACATCCATTTAAAAATATAACATCAAATAAGATGTAATTAACACAGGAAAACTACAGATATGGTATGAAAAAGTAAATCTGTAACCTTAAAAATACAGGTCATGACAACCAATAACATATAACAATTTTCATAACAAGGTGTCTAAGATTTTAGTGCAGTAAAATTACATATTTTAAATTGCCTTTAGACGTCAAATTATTTTACAGATTACTTGAAAATATAAAATAGTGATAAATAAACATCACAATTACCTAAGTCACACACACAAGTTTCAGTACCCAAATTACTAAGTTGATCAGCGAAAGCTGTTCATTTCACACTCCATGCAAACTGCACACCTGGCAATCAGATTTTTCGTCTCGACTGCAGACACGTACTGTACACACATGCACAAAAAAAACACACTCACAAAAATGCACGTATGAAAAAACACAAACATTAGTTGCATCCTTTTTTTAAATAAAATACCATATTAGTAGGATCTAATTTGAATATCTAGGGAATAGAGGATAGTACAGTCAGCTGTCTAAACAAAACTGCATCTACAGCTATATATTCGTTGCTGTTTAATTATGTTAGTTCACTTGAGGCACTTTCACAGCAACCTGGCCCACTGTACACAGCTCACTACCTGAACTCCCCTGAACCAGTCACCCATGTAAACAAGGACACACGCACCCGCTCACACAGATGAGAGAGGAAGCAAGTTAGGGTGTGTCTGAAAACAGTGAGCAGCAAGCAAGCCACACATCCTCACTCTTTGAACATCACTTTCACATGTGTGCAAAAACAGTTTGTGAACTATCTCGAATTAAGAGGTTTAGCCCTGGGCGTCACTGCAGAGAAAGCCGTTGACAGCCGTTGAAGTTACTGGACTGGCTGGTTGCTGAACAACTGAAAAGGCTGATATCACAGCTGTGACAGACTTGTCTTGTTCCCTCCTACAACCACGGAGTCAGCAAGTGTAGTCAGCAGCAAGGTCTGCGTTGAAACAGAAAGGAGAATTTGGCCTTTTCCCACAACTGGGGGCAATTCTGTGCTTTTAATTAATAATTTTAGTGCAGTAATTAACTATATTTCATGACTAATGTGCAAAAGAAGTTTGCAATGTAGTGTGAGTTTGTGCTGAATTTGTGTAGTCATTAGAACTAGAGGTTTCACAACAAACTTCAGTATTTTTAACATGTTACTTGCCACAGCAGGTATAGTGACTAACTATGGATCAGCATAAACAGAGTAAACTGTGTGAGAGCAGTGGCTTTTATCTGCCCTGAAAGTTATTTTTTCCTGCTGACAAACCGAAGCAGAGTTTGAGACTGTACTTTCAATACTGAGGGAGATAACAAGTATACATTCATATACACTGCTTAGACATAGATACAACATAAACACTGCAATTTTAAAGCCGTTATAATATTTAGTCAGTTCTTTTCTATATATGTTTTTGTATTTGCTTAATAATCTGAAAACCATCTCCGGCCACAGGGGGTCTCACTACCAAGCTGTGGGGGACTACAAGTGGGCAAAAGATCTGAACACGTTCTTCAACAGATTTGATCAGCCGTCTGCCCCTCCCCCGGCTCCCCCTGCACGCAGTGTTCTTTGCTCCAACATCTCCCTCCTCCCTTTCTGCTCCACTCTACTCACAGCCACCCCCCACTGCTCAGCCCATCAATACAACTCCCGCATTCACACCATCCAATGAACAGCCCCCCTGCCCCCCTGTCCCTCACAACAACCCAGGTGAGAAACCAACTGCAGAGGATCAAGGCAAGGGAGGCTGCAGGTCCAGACGGCATCAGCTCCAGACTCTTAAAATCCTGTGCAGACCAACTGTGTGGGATTGTTGGATTGATCTTCAATATGAGTCTGAAGCTGGGGAGAGTACCACAGCTGTGGAAAACATCCTGCGTGGTACCTGTGCCCAAAACACCGCACCCCAAGGACCTCAGCAGCTACAGGCCGGTGGCACTAACATCCCACCTTATGAAGACCCTAGAGCGGCTGGTCCTTGTCCATCTCCGCCCACTGGTGAGCCCAGTGTTGGATCCACTCCAGTTTGCCTACCAACCTGGCATCGGGGTGGATGATGCTGTCATCTTCCTCCAACACCGAGCTCTCTCTCACCTGGAGAAACCTGGGAGCACTGTGAGAGTCATGTTCTTTGACTTCTCAATTGCCTCCAACACCATTCAGCCCAAACTCCTGGGGGACAAGCTGGGGCAGTCTGGTGTGGACCATCATCTCACATACTGGATTTTGGACGACCTCACCAACCGTCCACAGTATGTGAGGCCTGGAGGCTGTGTGTCCGACATCGCCGTCTGCAGCACAGGGGCCCCACAGGGAACGGTCTTGGCTCCGTTCCTCTTTGCCTGTACACTGCAGACTTCACCTACAACTCGCCCACCTGCCACCTGCAGAAGTTTTCTGACGACTCTGCAATTGTCGGCCTCATCACAGATGGGGACGACGGGGAGTACAGGAAGCTGACGCAGGACTTTGTGCGATGGTGCGAGAGGAACTACCTCCTGATCAACGCAGGAAAAACCAAAGAACTGGTGGTGGATTTTCGTAGGCGGACACACTGCCCCCAACACCGGTGAACATCCAGGGAAAGGACATTGAGGTGGTCACATCTTATAAGTACCTGGGAGTTCACCTGAACAATAAACTGGACTGGACCCATAACACTGCCGCACTCTACAGAAAAGGCCAGAGCAGACTCTACCTGCTCCGGAGGCTAAGATCTTTTGGAGTGCAGGGGGCTCCTGAGGACCTTTTATGACACTGTGGTGGCATCAGCCATCTTTCATGGTGTGGTCTGCTGGGGGACCAGCATCTCGGCAGCTGACAGGAAGAGACTGGACAGACTGATCAAGAAGGCCAGCTCTGTACAATGATGCCCCCTGGACCCAGTGCAGGTGGTGGGAGAGAGGAGGATAACAGCCAAGCTGTTGTCCATGATGAAGAACGACTCCCACCCCCTGCAGGACACTGTGGCAGCACTGCAGAGCTCCTTCAGTGACTGACTCCTTCACCCAAAATGTGTGAAGAAACATCACCGCAGGTCAAACCAACTGCGGAGGATCAAGGCAAGGAAGGCTGCAGGTCCAGACGGCATCAGCTCCAGACTCTTAAAATCCTGCGCAGACCAGCTGTGTGGGATTGTTGGATTAATCTTCAATATGAGTCTGAAGCTGGGGAGAGTACCACAGCTGTGGAAAACATCCTGCGTGGTACCTGTGCCCAAGACACCGCACCCCAAGGACCTCAGCAGCTACAGGCCGGTGGCACTAACATCCCACCTTATGAAGACCCTAGAGCGGCTGGTCCTTGTCCATCTCCGCCCACTGGTGAGCCCAGTGTTGGATCCACTCCAGTTTGCCTACCAACCTGGCATCGGGGTGGATGATGCTGTCATCTTCCTCCAACACCGAGCTCTCTCTCACCTGGAGAAACCTGGGAGCACTGTGAGAGTCATGTTCTTTGACTTCTCAATTGCCTCCAACACCATTCAGCCCAAACTCCTGGGGGACAAGCTGGGGCAGTCTGGTGTGGACCATCATCTCACATACTGGATTTTGGACGACCTCACCAACCGTCCACAGTATGTGAGGACCGGAGGCTGTGTGTCCGACATCGCCGTCTGCAGCACAGGGGCCCCACAGGGAACGGTCTTGGCTCCGTTCCTCTTTGCCTGTACACTGCAGACTTCACCTACAACTCGCCCACCTGCCACCTGCAGAAGTTTTCTGACGACTCTGCAATTGTCGGCCTCATCACAGATGGGGACGACGGGGAGTACAGGAAGCTGACGCAGGACTTTGTGCGATGGTGCGAGAGGAACTACCTCCTGATCAACGCAGGAAAAACCAAAGAACTGGTGGTGGATTTTCGTAGGCGGACACACTGCCCCCAACACCGGTGAACATCCAGGGAAAGGACATTGAGGTGGTCACATCTTATAAGTACCTGGGAGTTCACCTGAACAATAAACTGGACTGGACCCATAACACTGCCGCACTCTACAGAAAAGGCCAGAGTATGTATGTATTTATATAGACATATATGTATGTGTATATAGTGTATACTACTACATGTAGTACATGTGCAATGTGTACAATTACGTAACTTTATCTACATATTGATATATTTAGTTTTTTCTGAGATGTCTATTCTTTTGTTGCAATTTTTTTTTACTACTATTTTTTATTTTTTACTACTCTTTTATTATCTGTTTAATGCACATTTCCTCTTGCTATCCCTGTGGCTGCTGTAACAGTGAAATTTCCCCACTGTGGGACGAATAAAGGAATATCTTATCTTATCTTATCTTATAGTGCTGTCATTTGAATTTTGCATTAAGCTCATGGCTCATAGCACATGGCTTCACTCTCGCAGCTTGTTTGGCGACTTTTATTTTTCCATGTCGGTGCGCCACAATCCATCCATCCATCCATCCATCCATCCATCCATCCATCCGTCTTGTATTTACAGCATCTTTTTCTTCTCCCATCCCCTTAATCTATGTAATGTGACTCACCACTGGGCAGTTGGGGTCTTGGGGGGACACTTTTCTTTGGAGGCAGAGCTGGCATGTCATTCTTTCTGCTGAATGGATCATCCATAAACACTGACTGGTAAGAAAGAGTGAGAGAAACAATTATCAGTAAATTCAGTATACTCCTGAAGTGAGAGGCAGTAGTATCTAGGAGAGTTATGAACCCTTACTTTGTACATGGAACAAACAAGCATAATGAGAAGACAGCAGCAAGTAATAAATGATAAGGTATAAATGATAAAGACAAATTACTTTCATGTTCTTAAAGCAATCAAGTCCTTCCATAATTTATGCATTTTATTCAGTAGACACATTATTTATTAAAAATAAAGTCAGTTTTAAGAAAGATTCTGGCAACTGGTACCTTCTGGTAGTCTGGCAGCCAATTTGCCCTGCCTTCAAAATTGTCTCTAGGCTTTGACATGTGGCTGAAGTCTGCAAATCCACCAGAGCTGTTACTGCTACTGCTGAAAGAACCACTGCCAAATGGGTCTAACGTACCAAATAGGTCTGAAAAAAAACCAAAACACAACATAGATAGATAAGATCATCAACTTGATTCAAGCTCATCAACTTGTTTCAAGGTTACTGCTTTCGTAAAGAGACTCGGCATCTGTTTGACACCTGAACTGGCACGGATGTGACAGGTGGTTGGACAACCAAGTGTGATGTACTGTACATACTAATTTTAAGAAACAAGCTTTAATCTTGTATAGATAAAACTGCCAGCAGAGCTTGTGGCTTCAATCGCATAGATTATCATCATCTACTTTGTCTCACAATAAGTCTCTTTGTCTCTCCATCAGTGAATTAACAAAAATAACATTATTTTGTAGTCTCTTACTGTTTCTCATTTCTTTCTTTGTTTTTGTTTGTTTGTTTGTTTCTTTCTTCTGGTTGTTTATTGACAGTTGGTAAGCAACTTCTACTGTGCATTACTGCTTTATGTTCTTGCTAATTTTAGACCCATGTCAAAATTGCCTTTTATGTCCAAAATTCTCAAGAAGATTGTTTACAGTCAACTAATGTTTTTTCTGGAGGAGCATGATATTCTTGAGGTTTTCCAATCCGGTTTTAAAACTTTGCTCAAAGTTTTTAATGATATCTTTTTATCTACTGACTCTGGTGACTGTGTTGTTCTTTTACTTCTTGATTTGACAGCTGCCTTCGACACAGTGGACCATGACATCCTGATCACTCATTTGGGTGGGCATTGGGGGCGCTGCCCTGAAATGATCATTTTGTATCAGCTTTGGTGACTCTCACTCATCCTCTGCTCCTCCTCTCCTGTGTGGGGTACCTCAGGGCTCAGTTTTAGGCTCTTTTAGGTTTTAGGTTCCATACTTAGGAAGCATGGCATCGCTTTTCACTGCTATGCAGATGACAGCCAGATCTACGTGCCACTTAAGAAAAAAGAATATATTGGATCTCTGTTAAAATGTCTTGAGGACATAAAAGCCTGGATGGCATGCAACTTTTTTAAATTAAATGACGATAAGACAGATGTGATAGTGGTGGCACCACTGGGACCCCACCTGTAGACGTGGGTTTCTTGGCTCAGTACACTAAGCCTGTGGTCAGAAACATGGGCGTGAAGATGGACTCTGCGCTTAAGCTTGACTGCCAAGTCTTTTTATTATTCACTATCTCTTACTGGCCTTGCCCCATCTTACCTTGCTGAGCTTCTACACCCATACACGCCTAACTGCTCTCTCAGATCAGCTGCTCCTGAAAGTACCTAAAACCAAGCTTAAGCTCAGAGGGGATCCTGCCTTTGCAGTAGCAGTCCCCAAGTTATGGAACAATCTGCCCCTACACATTACAGTGTCTACATTACAACAAACATACCAATACACTGATTCATTCCTTTTATAATTTATTTACAATTTTACTTTTTCCAAATTCATTATTTGATACCGGGCCGGAACAACTGTGGTGCCAGTGCAGAGACGACTCAAGTCATGTTTTTGTAAAAAACACTCCTAGAGACAGACTGAAATAGACATGAAATCTGATTTTAATCTAACTTCTAAATAGTGTTGTGAGGTTTATGAGACTTATTGGTCTCATACCTTAATGGTAGCAAAAACCAAAATCATATTAACCTTTTGATACCTGCATTACTGGATACTGGAAGTCACACAGACACGCTGATACCCTTCAGCTTTATTACAAAAATCCATCAATAATGTTCACAGATACTGAATAGACTAAGTAGATAAATTAAATTGTACCTGGTCCTCTGGGTTTTGGGTTACTTGAAGAGAATGGATCACTGTTTGTAAACTGACTGGTTTGCTACAGAAAACAAAAGAAAAAGACATCACATCTATAGCTATATAAATTATATGTTATGGCATCAGAGTTGTTTTAGAGAATTTACACAAACTGATTATTTTTCCTTGATTGCAGAACAGGCATTGCAAGAAAAAAAACAGATTCTTACACTACAGATTTAAAAGAAACTTTAACTTAATGTGGTAGGAACAAGTACCTTGGAAGGTAATGTGGCACTTTTATTGAAGGGATCTGTTGCGGAAAAGGGGTCCATCTTTGTGGTCTTTTTGAAAAAATCTTCTGATGAAGCTTTAAAAGGATCTGTTTCCTTAAATGGGTCTCCTCCAAAGGGGTCTGCAACAGAAATGGACAATGGACAATAACCAGTTAATAGAACAAGAACTCTGTTTCCCCAAAATTGGGTTTAAAAGGGATAGCTGTCTGTGAAGTGAATTAATGTAGACATTTACACATAAACATGACAAATCTAAACAGAGGCAACTGGTTAGTCTCAGAAGGTTAGTGTGAACACAGTGTGGGTGAACTGCACTGCTGTGGAAAAAGTCCGATTTCTATCACTGATTTCCATCCAGTAAGCAGAGAAGTGAAACTCCAAAATATCACATTAGAGTTAAGTGTTACACAAGTTCACAGAGTTGCACACACTGCTGTTTTACACGACATCAACAACAGACAAGCCTGCCACCATAAGCACAGTCCAGGTTTGAATATGAGCTTAACAACTGTTTGAGGGTCAAGACAACACTTGCGAGGGAATGGTGTTATGTTTTTTTCAGAGTGCAGGGAGGGGCCTTTCCTATACTGAAGAAATTAAATGAAAATTTGAAATGAAAACTGGGATAAACAGACTGTTCTAGAAGTGGAGGAGTGCTAAAAATGCCCAAGTTTATAAGCATAATTACAGGTTATGCAAATTAGGTGCAATATTACTAAAAAATTAAGAGTAAGGAAACATTTGTAATGAGATGATTTCAGTTTTTAGCTCCTTTTCTCCCAGTAAATACCTGTTGACGCTGGCGGCTGCTTAGCAAAAGGGTAATTTTGGAAAGGATCACCTACAAGAGAGGAATCAAGCAGAGAAGAAAGAAGAAAACAAAAGTGGAAGAGAGGTGGAAGACCCAGAAGATAATGAAACTAAAAACAATGATTGTGGAGGGAAAACTGAGGAGGTGGCATACTGCATAAAAAAGGAACGAGCAAATAAATACATTCAATGAGTGTCAAAGAAAACAAGAGTGGTAACCTTTGAATGGGTCTGTTATGAAGGGGTCCTCAGAGTGGAAGGGATCAGTGGGAAGCTCCTCAATCTGGCTGTTGAACACTGATGGCTTCACTTTGAATGGATCATCCTGTGGTACAAAAAAAGGAAAAATTAGACAGTGGAGGGTTTCACAGTCTAGTCATGGCACTTTACTCTCACTCACTCACTCACTCACTCACTCACACACACACACACTCACACACACACACCTCACCCTACACAGACCTGTCAAAGTGGTTGCCCTTAATTTCTGCTTCTCGGAGACAAGTAAACAAGAGACGACTGCATTAATGTTTGGAATATTTTTACAGTGACGGCAGGCGACATTTCACATTCCTGCCACATGCGTTGCAGAGTAAACACCGTGTACATATGGAACAGAATGATAACAGGGCTGTGCCATGAGAAGAGAGAAGCAGCCACACTGATGCTCTTATCTCTCCACAAAGTGATGAGAAAAGACTTGAGGCAACTGGAAAAGTGTTAAGGGGCTCAGAGCACAGAGTCATGTATACCTTGCAATTAGCAGAAAGGAAAACACATTTAGTTTGTACACACCATCCATATTTCACGGCGCTCTCATTGTCAGATCTCTGGAATCGTCACTTGGAATAACAATAACTTAGCTGCGACTCTATAAGATCTCAGTCTCAGAGTTTTCCCCGCGGCTGTTATCTAACATGTGAAATCGCATGAAGCTCATTAAAAGCCAATAGGTGACAGAGCAGTAAGTCGCATCCCTCCTCTGATATTGTTGAATGGCAGTTGGCACATAACTTTTCAGTACATTACTGCCAAAACATATTATGATGTGTCTTCTTGAACTCTGGCAGTATGAAGCGAGTCAGTGTCAACATGGGAAATGATCTTAGCAAATATACGGCAAATATACGTCTCTCTCTCTCTCTCTTCTAGAGTAGATCTTCTAATGAACAATAACATACTAACAAACACCTTTTTAATGACACACCATTTAAACAAATGAAATCTACAGAGTCTAGTCAAAGCTTTCTCTTTTGTCAGACAGTTTAAGCCCCTTGTCTGTTTGCACACTGTCTTAGAGAGACAAGACATGACTGTTCTAGGGCGCTACCAGCGTACAATTTGTTCAATGTCCATGTGAAGTAACTGAGACACTAGTGCTCAGACAAGATGTGAAATTAGTATTTTTTTCCTATTGTTAAAAATCTATCACCAAATCACTTTTCTGTGCATCTATTAGTCCTTAACACTTACTATATCTCCTGTATGTTCTGCCATGCTACCTTAAAATTTTCCTAGAAGTGCTGTATTTTAAAAAACTAGTGGGTCTCTCATTAGATTAGAAATCAGTTGTTAGTTTTAGCGGTTTTGTGTTAAAAACATATAATTACGTGACTTTTTTTTTTCAAATTCCAAGCTCATTGAAACAGCCAAAACTTCAAAAGCACAAAAGAAACCTTTCACACAGCTAATAGCCAAAAGCACATTGGAAGCAGTTGTCTTTCCGCAAACTCGTGTGGTTGTACTATTTTTTTTAAGCCACTTACAAATGACTAAATAAGTTCCTTTGTCTAGAACTGTAGTGTCGTCAGCCATGTTGTGTGGTACAAGCAGAGATGTAAGAGAGATCCTGACCTTTTCTGCTCTCACCTTGGCTGGGAATCCCCCATTCTCTCGATCACTGAAGCCCTCACTCATATCAGCCAGGTTGGTCATGCTGCCTCCATGGGTTCCATTCAAGGTGCTGTTGTACTGCTCAATGCTTTTTGTCACTTCCTGTTGGCTGTCTTGAATCTGGGACAATTTACTCCGAGCCTGTAGGACAAACACAACGCACAAACATTAGTGGCTGCAGGACATGATACTAAACTGCAAAAACTCCTTCATGTGTCTGAAATCCTGCAATTGGACTCTCGAAGTGCGCTTTTCCACTAGCGTCACCTCAACACGGTACGGTACGCTTTGTGCGCATTTCCACTCGGTTGTGGTTCCAAGCATGCTGAGTCTACCCAAAAACTGATGTCAGCGAGCTGCTCCGCGTGATTGGTCCAGTGGTTTCCGGGTACGGCTGCACAATTTATTCTTTGTGAATTGAAATCCCAATTTTCACATGTGCGATTTTCAAATCGTAGGGGCGTGCGATTTTATTAAAGACAAATTAAAACCATACACATCATGTTACAGCTTTTGTTCAACTTAGAATATAACAGAATTTAACATTGCTCTATTAAATATCTACGAGTGGCTGTGTATATCTGCCCAATATCATTTATTTACTCTAATCGCTATTTATTTCACTCCATTAGATGGAGTTTGTTGTTGTTGTTGATGTGTAACATATAGTTTCCACGTATATGGATGCCACGTGTACACAACACATCAACAGAAATTACTTATAATTATACAAGTAGATTAATATAATATAATATAATATAATATAATATAATATAATATAATATAATATAATATAATATAATATATTTTAATAGAGCCCAAAAAATCAGTAAGACCTCAGTCACTCTGCAGGTGAATCCAGAAGAGTTACAAAAACTACAACTATGCCACCAGAACTATTACCATTATAACAACTATTCTTATTCTGTATAAATGTTCTGAAAACATTGCTACTTTTATTAAAAATAGCCACTATATTTATATTATTTTGTCATACAGTTATCCAGCCCTTTAGCAATTGTCCTTCCCTCTCTCTCTCTCTCTTTAAGTATTGTTCTTGTGTCCATGTGTTCAGGCAGCATCAGTTGAACATCTGTCCATCCTGGCAGAGGGATCCCTCACTGTCACTCTCCCTGAGGTTTGTTGGGTATGTAAGCGGAGGCAGGTTAGGAAGTTATCAGACCAATAGTCTATATGAGGACTTTCAGTCAGGGTTAATAGTTCATCATAGCACTGAGACAGCTTTGGCAAAAGTCTCAAACGATCTACTCATGGCTTCAGATAAAGGATTTATCTCTGTTCTGGTTCTCTTAGATCTTAGTGCAGCTTTTGATACTGTTGACCACCATATCCTTCTTCATAGGCTCGAACACTTAATTGGCATAACAGGAATTGCCCTAAATTGGTTTAGCTCCTATTTATCAAACAGACATCAATTTGTACAAATTAATGATAAGTTGTACGTACAAGTCAGCTATGGAGTTCCTCAAGGCTCTGTGCTTGGCCCAATGTTATTTATGTTATACATGTTGCCACTAGGAAACATCATTAGAAAACACTCTTTAAATTTCCATTTTTATGCAGATGACACTCAGTTGTACATTTCAATGAAACCACATGAAACTAATCAACTACTTAGACTCCAAGCATGTCTCAAAGACATTAAAAACTGGATGAACCAAAATTTTCTATTATTAAATGCAGACAAAACTGAAATTTTAGTACTTGGTCCTAGACACCTTAGAGAATCATTATCCAATGATATAGCCAGCCTAGATGGCATTGTCCTTGCTCCCAGTGAAACTGCCAGGAATCTGGGAGTTATATTTGATTCTGATTTATCACTCGATTCTCACATAAAACCAGGCTTGACTACTGTAACTCATTACTATCAGACTGCAGCAGTAAGTCCTTAAAGAGCCTGCAGCTTGTTCAAAATGCTGATGCACGTGTATTGACCAGAACCAAGAGAAGAGAACATATCTCCCCCATATTAGCTTCACTGCACTGGCTCCCTGTGAAATTTAGAATCAAATTCAAAATCATTCTACTTACATACAAAGCTCTAAATGGTATGGCACCAACATACCTAAAAAATTTAATAATCCCATATCATCCTACTAGAGCACTCCGCTCTCAGAACGCAGGCTTACTCACAATTCCAAAAATCCACAAGGAGCAGACTAGGAGCCAGAGCCTTCAGCTATCAGGCTCCTCTGCTGTGGAATCATCTCCCAGCTTCAATCAAGGAGGCGAACACCCTCTCAGTATTTAAGAGCAGACTTAAAACGTTCCTTTTTGACAAAGCTTATAGTTAGCTTAGTTGGGGGACATTTAGACCTTATCCTTCTCTTCCTCT
>JAFBJQ010007713.1:0-46779 GCA_016785345.1 Trinectes maculatus | reverse complement strand
TAAGACAGTGTTTTTCAACCTTTTTTGAGCCACAGCACATTTTTTACATTAAACAAAATCCTGTGGCACACCAGCAATCAAAGAAGTTAGAAAATGTTACAAAAAGTTTCCAAAACAACACTTCCGATGTCTGCAGACATGTCATCTATGCGTCTGGCAACATTCAACCCTGGCCCTCGGTCCATAACACAGGCACAAATAATCATTTGGAATGACTAAATATTTTTTTGACCAATTAAGTGAAATTGGACAATTTCCCACGGCACACCTGACGATCTCTCATGGCACACTGGTGTGCCACGGCACAGTGGTTGAAAATCACTGGACTAAGATATAGATAAAAGAGAAAATCTTATCCTTCACATCATCTGTCAGGCCTGACACGCTTGAATGAAGACCTCAAATGGAGGGCACTGGGTTCCTACGATCTTTTGTGTAGATGCTTGCAAGGCATGACAAAACTGAATGTTTATTTTTTCCTAATGTGAGTTGACAGGTATGCAGCCACACACAAAACACACCAGTGTGATAAGTAAGGCAGCTGAGAGCCAAACAGGCTGTTTTAGGAGCCTGGGAAACCTCAGCTGCATTACATGTTTGTGTAAGAATTTGCAAGCACTCAGTGAGAACAATTTATGAAAGTGGAGGGTTTATTGCAGCAGCACAATATTTCTTAAATGAAATCATGTTTTTCACATTGTATATATTACTTTGTTCTGTCCAGTTAGCTAAATGTATCATATGAATT
The DNA here is from genome assembly GCA_016785345.1 of Trinectes maculatus. Taxonomy (NCBI): domain Eukaryota; kingdom Metazoa; phylum Chordata; class Actinopteri; order Pleuronectiformes; family Achiridae; genus Trinectes; species Trinectes maculatus. Next base: position 46,031 of record JAFBJQ010007713.1, on the reverse strand, counting down.
TTCTGAACAAATAAATGCATTGAAATAATTAAATAAATTAATAATATTAAATAAATTATCATCAATTGTAACATAAATATCACAGTTTAAATAACTTGGATAAATATTTTTTTTAAAATTCAGAGTTTGCAACTTGCATAAAAAATGTGTATCTAATACATTTACAATTCATTTCACTGATGTGACAAACATCTAAAAAAAGAGTCTGTGGTTAGCAACTCCGTGTGAAGTGCAGAAACCAGAGAGCAAGCCGGACGCTTTATCTTCCTTTTAAGTTGTTTAGTTTCTTGAAGTAGGTTATGTACTTCTTAAAAACCTTGGAATTCTTATTGATCGCTACCATTCGGCACCGGGGATAAATCTGAAAAAGGAACAGGGTGGGTTTGGTGTTAGCTCAGTACTGATGCAGCAGTCGCAGCACTGTGTAGTTTAGTGTTTTGTCATCTCACCGTCCGTTGTTGATCCAGAGCCTCAAGGTTTGCCTGAAGTTCCTGGAGAACATTCTCATTGGGTTCGGGCACAGTCACGTTGTTCAGCAGGTGGTTCAGTTCCTCAGTTAATTCAACCCCACAGGTCTGCAGTGGAAAAATTGAAGTACATCAGGCAAACAATGCATATATTGTCTTCACTGATTGCAATATTTTGAGACGAGACAAAGCTTGATCAAGATTACACAGAGGTCATTTCGTGTGAACGTGCAACGCTTACCGCATGTGGGTGCTTATATTCGATTGGCACACGCACTGTCTACAGGAATAGAATACGAGTACTGAGTACTTAAACTGACAGATTACTTCACGGAGTGTGAAGAGTAAATCAAAAGAAAATGCGATAATATCAATGCATTATACTTACGGGTGTGGACGTAGTGATATTAAGTTTCTTGTTTTTGTCGAGTTCGTTCAGTTCATTCAGTCTTTGCAGGATCTCCACGTTCAAGTTCATGTCTGCTGTCGTAATGTAGAAGAGGTGCACGAGGAAACAAACGGCAAATACGTACTTGATCATACTGGGGTTTCTCTCTCTCTCTCTCTCTCTGTCGCTTCCTTCACAGCTTCTTTTAGTTGTCGTAAGTGTGACTTCTGATGTGATTAGTCTCTGCCCATTCTTTTATACGCAGAAAAAGGAAGTCACTGATAGCATCATACACCTACACCCATTTGCAATCAATTATGCAAGTGAGTTTTCATGTACATGTGAATGATTTATTTTTTTTTGTCTTTCAAACATAGGTCCCCATACAAAGGTGAGCCTTCTCGCTCCGGGGCATCCTTTCGTGAAATGATCCGACTAAAGATGTCCTGTCTCATTTACAGTGCTGTAATTCATTTGGATCAATATTGTGACGTCAGCAATAGTGGTCTTGGATGAGAGGAAGAAGGACTGAGAGCAAAGAAACTGCATGGTCATAGAATAAAAGGAAGTAAAGAGATGGGCAACTCCATGGTTTCCTCACTGAAAATGTCTGAACATGTCCTCATTATTCAGTGCCTGTTGTCAAGGAAACATTGTACACAACAGTCAATTAGAGAATTAGATAATTGAGAATGAGGTCATAGTTTCTGTTTCATTTTTTCCCCCAGTCAGTGGATTAGTAATGCTGATGTAATAGCCCAGTTGTATGTTTGTGTTCATCTGTGTGAATGGGTAAGATAATAAACAGAGTCATGTTGGTCTATACGATATCAGTTTGAGACACATCGTATTTAGTATCAGTGTGATACTGGTGTATCTTCAGATCATGTCATTGCTATTGAAAAAATCTAATTGCAATGAATTTGCAATACTGACTGAGTCCCACTGTGATTAATTGCTTTGTGTCATTCGGGTATTTCCCCAGTGTTTTTTTTTGCCTAAACATTTTTGAAAGAGTGGTGACAACAAAATCATCCCTCACTGACAGTTATATTTAGATGGATTTTTCATTATTATGATTATGATTAATATCTGAACAAACAGCAACCTCCTGGGCTAAAAAAGTGAAAAAAGCTGACATGTAAAAGCCAAAACCTGCAGTTCTCCAATGGTCACCTGTGGCTCGCTCAATCGTGAACAGTCTCCTTCTCAATCATATACAGTACTGTACTGCCAACATGACAACTCAGCTCTTTAAACTGTATTAACTGACTTTAAGCTTTCAGCTTTTGAACAGCCAATGCTGTGTTGATAGTTTTGGTCCCTTTAGGACATTTTTACATACATGCGTATATGTGACATGTTCAAAGATTCCCTGCGCGATTAATTATGGTGGGCTAATTATGACATGCATGCGTCAATACATAATAGAGAAGTGGTAGAATTTGAGATAATAACCTTTTTGAACAAAGGGCATCTGTGAGGTTGAGGTTGAATGTAACTTTGACTTTGACGTTTGCCCTGGCAACATTAAATGTCAGTTTTTTGGTTTGGTTCCAGAAATGATCAGATGTGCATCAGTGCATTATGATATTGGTTCATGGGTTTTTATATTTACGCTGTTTAGAAACATAAAATGTGATGGTCCAAAATCTAATTAGAGCTACAGTTGACCTTTGTGTCAAAGAACAAAACATTAGGGGGCTGGAGATGAAACTGGTCCTCGTCTTGCTCCATCACTTATATATGTATATTATATACCATCCTGATGTTGTTGAACTTCACCATGACGAGGACATTCATTCTTGGGACTGAGAATAAAAGAAGACAGCCGTCTCACTGCAGTCCACCCCTGCCATACACATGATGAGTTGATGTAGCTTCCCAAGGTCTCTGCTGTTCTCTGGGCACCAGACCAGACACAGCTGTCACCGGTGATCCATAGTGTGACTCTGGGAGGAAAATAAAAGAGCACAATAAATTCTTAATAATACTCCTTTGTCCTTTGAAGACAGATAGTGTATTATCAGTTGTGTAAAATTTTGTAAAACTGTTTTTTACAGATTTGTTTTTTGGTGTTTAGCAGCTGGATGCATCACATGCGGCCTTGACCTCAACACAGGCCCATGTACTGAAACAAGGAAGAACCTTGCAGCAGATATTTAAACACCTTTCTTTCTCAGTAGTAATATTCAAGGTGACAGTCTTGCACGGCACTGTTGAAAGCAGCGCACATAAATTTAATCCACTGCAAACCTCTGTCAGTGTCAAAACCATAAACATGCAGATTGTGCAGCAGCAGTGTGAGGAATTCTAAGCTTAACGAATGGCTGCTGTGCACCCACACACCTGCACTGAGCTGCAGATTTTTTTTTAGTTTCTTGTGTAGTGTTAGTGCTTACTAAGTTTAGGAAATGCAAAGCAGCAATACATATGATGGCTGTGCAACTAACATGAAAATGTTTGTGGTAAGAGCACTGAAAAGGTGCTGCTGATACATGCAACTTAGCTTACTAATTAATATTATCAAATATAAATATAATATTATTTGTACTATCAACTCAAATTGAACTCAGGAGAAAAATAAAATAATTTTCTTTGAATACCAGCCCAATGTATGTGGTTGTTCCCTTTGCTTAACTAAGATCGTAGTGATAACACACCTTGGGTACGTCCCTGCGTAAATACATGAGGTATGCTGTGTGCATGTGGTTACAACAGTTTGCAGCTGTCATCATGGAAGTTACTGTGGTGCTTTTGTCTCTAACACCATCACTGGGCATGAAGTAAGATGAGTGTGTCAGCAGGTGACAATTAGTGGATGGCTGAGGGAAACTTTGGCGTTGGTACGGTTTACGTGCTGCTGCAGGGAAATCATTTTACAGAGGGAAAGTGACTGAATGGAAAAAAAGAAGAATTTTACAGTTGTCAGTCAGCTTGGAGCTGGCAGCAGAGTAACTGTTATGTTACAATGGTTGTGACAAGGATGGACAGACTATGAGATGATGGCTCCCCTGACTTAAATCATGTACCGGCCATACAGATGTTACAGTGGTGATGTCACAGTGGTTTCGAATTTGTCTTGTCTTCAAAATGGAGATGTTTTGCAACAGGTGTTTGGACTAAACATTTAAATTTACCTGCACACATCATCATATTACACAGACGTTCCGGCTGTTCAGACGTCCATGCTCATTCACACTGACGTAACTGCCTCAAACTGACTGCTGGTGACTTGTGTGGATGGATTTAGACATAGGGGAAACATTTTACCCGGTTGATCACTGCGTGTTGGATTAACTAATGGAAAAATGAGTGGGGCCCGCATGTTGTATTGCTTGTAAATGTAATGTGGGTGAGCCTGAGACTGCTGACTTTGAGTGTGGAAAAAAAAAAAAAAAACTTTGGTCAACTCATATGAGATTGTGTGTTGATAACACATGAATCTTGCATTTCCGTTGAGAAAACATGAACCGTTCAGCTTGGTGCTTTCAAAGCATAAGTTGTCTACATCATTACTGGATTTCCAAGCTAACCTGAAATTGCAGGAAAGTTATTGTATTAGAAAACCATGATTCATGTAAAGTCTGCAGGGTGCACGTCGTGTACTTGCTGAGGGTGACACTCTCTCACACTCTGTGTGTGTGTGTGTGTGACTGAATGTGTACTTGAGGACATTTGTCCCAAACAAGCTTTTTAACATTTGTTTCTTATCATTTTTGAGGATAAGAACCTGATATGGATAATGGTTTACTAATTAAAACAAAGGCGCTGAATTCAAAATTCATGTACATTATATACAGTAAGTGATAACAAAATGTGATGTCCTTTTATAGGCACAGGAAGGTGGAAGCCACTTGGTGTTGCGTTATTGCCGCAGTGATAACATCATTGCCCCTGGCAAAGACAAAGTTTGGTCACTTTATACCATTACGTAAAAGGCCTTAATGGGGAGATTTCTAGTGTTTACAGCTGAAGAGAACTATTTGCCTTTGAACAAGGCAGAAAACATGTTCATGATGTTTGTGACTATAGTGACTAGATTGTAGTGATGAGTTACTCGTCTTATCTCAAGTAATCTTATGGAGAGGTACATCCTGAGAGGCACATGACTAACACATATAAGAGATAAGATACTGGTGGGTTTCGGGTGTCACACATTTACTGAGTATTCCTACCATTAAATGAAGAAATGTTTTTACATCAATAAAATACAAAAGAATCAATGGCAACATACACATAAATGAAGTCTTTTAAAAGAGCAATCAACAAAATAGTCACAGAAATGCTGCATCTAAGACCTAAAACGATCTAAAACAACAAAATTTTAATTTGTCTTCAGGCATTTTATAATTTTCAATGGTAAAATTACCCTTGGACAACAGTCAAATTTCAATTTTTATACCAGTTCCCAAGTGCTTTTTACTCTGTTTTTTTTTTTTAATTCTCTGATATCTTGTGTTATCTTTGTGGCAGGATGTATATTTTGTGCTCTTATCTTTGACTAAAAAGATAAAAAACATTTCAATCTTTAAATGTGTCATATCAGATAAAACAAAAACACAGAAAAGAAAAGAAAGTGAATATAATATGCACAATGTGTAATTAATATCAAGACAGCTGTGAGGCGAAATTAAACAGCTGGACCCCTGGCAGTCATGAAGTGATATTTCATATGTCATTTATGACATATCCTTTTTTATACTGGTTTTATTGTCATAATATATCACAGTGTTTTATCCATTTTCCTTCAGAGCTTTCAGTGTAATGGTCAGTCCTCCAGCATCACAGAGCTGAAACTCCTCCACTCCCTCATCATGTGGCTGCTGACCAGCAGCAGCGTGGACTGAGTCTGCCTCATCCTCACAATCTTCTGTCTCCTCATCTTCCTCAAAGTCATCAGGATAGTCAACATGTTCTGAAATGTCAGGACGGTCTAGAGCTGCTGGAGCACAGAATAAAGATGGTAAGCAATTTGCTGATGATGCAAAAAAAAAAGAAAGACAATTCCGCGATATGAGGTAGTTGCTTTGATTGTAAATCAACTTCCATATTTTCAACCAATCAGTCAGATTTTCTGTCTGTAGCACATATTCACAAATCATAGTTTGCCTCATATGGGTAACAATATGTGTAGGGTGCGACATCCTGTGATGTACAGCGCCAGCAATTGTGAGAAAAACTGCCAAAAATCCCCTTTTAACAGGTAAAGAACAAAGGTGCATGAAGACTTTGCTGAATGAGGTGAGAAGGAGCTGATGCCACTGATGACAGAATAAACGTTAGGTGAAGTTCTTTTGATTTTTTTCAATGGGAAATTGTTGTTAAACTTGCATATATTAAAAAAAATATGAAATATGTGAAAATGTTGAATAATAATAATAATAATAATAATAATGATAATAATAGTAGTAGTAGTAGTAGTAGTAATACATCCAATAATAATATTATATGCTGTTGCACAGCATTGACACTAATTAATAGTGTAACCTGTCTTTAACTCCTGATGCCCTGGCTACAGATATCATCTAAACAGCTGTAGTTTAGTTCTCTTTCCAGCACAACATTACCAGTGGGCTCAGCAGAATCCCTCCTCCTGGGAGGGTCATCAGAGTATCTACTGAGATCTTCCTGAGAGGACAAATGTTCGTCCTCATCAAAGTCCTCGGGATAGAGGAAGTCACAGTGCTTTTGTCCTCCACCACAAAAAGCATCACAGTCCTCCCCCACATCATTGTCACAGCCATCCAAAGTGTGGGCTTCTTCTTTTCCTGAGTGGGATTGGCTGACAGTTGAGATGGGTTTTCCTTCTCCACTGATGTCATGGCTCTTCTCTACATGTTGAGTCATGGGAGCTCCGACAGTCTCTCTGCGTTTAACACTCTGTAGGTGATCCTGCACATAGGCACTGTCAAGAATACATGCAGCACTGGGTCTGTCGTCTGGGTTGAGACACAGCATCCTCTTTACGGTTGAGGAGATGTTGTCTGAGTAGACATTTGGCACAGGCTCATACTCCCCTTTGGTGATCTTATAGAACAGACTCAGGAGGTTTGTGGCTGCGAACGGAGGCCTGAGAGCGCAGATCTCATACAGCAGGCAGCCAAGAGCCCAGATATCGGACTTGGAGCTGTATGGGACATCCTGACACAGCTCGGGACTGAGGTAGCAGGGTGTGCCAACACATGTGGAGGCCATATCAGCTGTGCTCTCCAGCATTCTGGATATCCCAAAGTCCCCTAATTTAACCAGGCCTTGCTTTGTTAGCAGCACATTTGAGGTTTTGATGTCCCTGTGTAGTATTTTAGCCGTGTGTATGTAATTTACTGCCACAGTCACCTGCACAAACCAGCCCATCACAATGTCCTCTGGGAAAAACTCCCCCGACTGCTTCTCTTTTACTTTGTCATCTAACGTCCCCCCATCACAATAGTCCATCACGATGTAAACATATCCATCCTGGGGGCTCGCGAAGGCGTCGCTGCACGTCACAATGTGAGGATGCTCCAGCTTCCGGATGATGTCAGCCTCTTGGAGAACAGCCCTCTGGGCTCTTGCTTTCACCCTCTTCACCGCGTGCAGGCTCTTCCGCTCCACGTGCCTCACCAGGAACACGTCTGATGACGCTCCGCAGCCCAAACTCAACAACCGCTCGTACATATCCATCTGTGTCCGGATTCGACGGAACAAAAGGTCGATTTGAATTTGTAGAACGACGTAGACGTCGGGGACGTTTGTTGTGAGCGTCGTTGCCGTGGCAACCGTCGTGACCCGACGCCCTGAAGTTGAGGACATCCACTAAGACTCTACAAGTAGCTCCAACACCGAAAATACTATTGAAGTACAATCTAAAAAATCTTGTTGAAGATAATAATGAGTCTGACTGCGTGTTTGTGAACACTGTGCTGCTTTACTCAGGCAACAGCTGTTGAAAAATAATAAATAAAAGTTAAATAATAATAATAATATTAATGTATAAAAAATAACTTTAGCTTTTATGAGGTTCCTTCCCCTGTTTTCATATTCTTATGTCCTGTTCCTGAAGTTATTCACAAACATGTATACACTTAGCACAAATTAAAATGTTCATCAACTCTAATATATTTACGCTAGTGTTTCTTTGTAAATTAAAAACGCGTTCGTGCGCAATAATCCAACAGAGAGCTGCTCTCTTAGAATTAAAATGGCATGAAACTGATAATAAAGGCCCAGTATATGTGAAGGTACAGGCCATTAACCGCCTTCAGCTAAACTGGAAACTTGCTTGCAAATGGAATGAGAGACTAATGATATTTGTTAATGAGGAAAAGTTAATACTTGTTCCTGTTTGTTCATATTTAAAAAGTTTACGGCACTACCAGCAACATAACGGTAGCACTCTGCTACTGGTACGCTAGGTGGCGGTAATCTGCCAACAAGTGTGTAACGAAGAAGAGATGTTTGCGCTCACTGCGCAGGTCCATGCGCATGTTAAACACTGCGGTACGTCAGCAAATAGTTGTGTTTTGTCATATCTCGCTGTATTTCATTTGAATCAAATATAAAATGCCACCGAAAGGTAAAGGTGGCAAGGCTGGTAAAGGTGAGTTAGCTGTGTACTACCATTCATGTGTTGTGTACTAGCTTAAACGCGCAGCTGTCATATATGCTTCTGTATTACAGGCCGTGCAGCATTGCTCATGTTAATGTTCCTGTGTTGTTGTTGTTGTTGTTGTTGTTGTTGTTGTGTTGTCGCTATGCTGAACCCTTCAAACTGTGCAGGGGCTGCATCAGGAAGTGCGGACGCCGATAAGAAAGAAAAAACACCAAAAGGAGGCACCGCTGTGAAGGTAACCTCAATAGAGATTTTCTTTTACGGAAGTCAAATGTGGAGCAATACAAAAGGGGAATTTTTAACACATAGTGACATCCCCCGTCCTCTCCTCCCACTCCAACAGCCAGTGACTTTTGAATGAACTGATTGGCGTGTGTATGTGTAGTTGAGTTCATCTCTGTTGCACTTTACAGTTTCCCACACGATTGTTGGTGAGGAAATTAATCATGGCACTTCAACCAGTATTATTTTTCAGATCTGACGATTGCATTTATATGACTTCACTTTTTTACATGCTGAAGTAGCCATTAGAAAATGGTAAACTATTACTATTACTATTTATTAAATGTCTGGAATTGGTGAGCCAGTGGACAGCAGTGGAACTTGATGTAGTCTTCTGCCTCTATAGCCATCAGAGGTTTCATCTTCTCCTTTATTCTGAGAGGTGTTTCTGTTTACCTCCAGTTGTAAAGAGCTACTATCAGAGTTACCAGCCTGCCAGGCCTCTGCTCAGTAAGCGTACCAATGCTAACCTTACAATCCTCGCATGGTATGAGATAAAATGCGAATTCATAATAGATGAATTGTATCAGATTGTGTGCGTTTTGTATTTTATCTATTATAAATCTTTTGGATGTAGTTTTATTATAAGCCATTATTGGTCTCTGCCACATTCTAAAAATACATCAGCATTTTATTTATGTGTTTGTATTTATGGTGTGGGAAATACACAAAACATTAAGGAAAAACAAAGCAAATATTAAATTGTTAACATCCTATCCAGTGTTTATTCCTGGAAGTCTAACTCGGCTTTTCTGCACTGTGTTATTCAGGTTCGACATATTCTATGTGAAAAACATGGAAAATGCATGGAAGCAATGGAAAAGCTAAAGGCTGGAGTTCGTTTCAGTGAAGTAGCGGCACAATACAGTGAAGACAAAGCCAGACAAGGAGTAAGAAATTGATTGTCAGTGGCAAAATGTTGTCAGGTTCAGTTCTGCCACTACTTCCATTACTTTTCTGATGGTTTTCAAAGGATCCCTCTGTGTTAACTAAAAAACTCACAGTAAAAGTAGTTTGTAGTTTTTTAGTAGTTTGTACTTACCTTTTTTATATAGAAATTGAGTAATCAGCTGTACTCACATACCAACATGAGCAAGGTTACAAAGCGCAACACACTGTCACCTCGAACATGTGCTTTTCAAAACTGAAGACACCTTAAATGGTGGTGAAATTTGGTCTCCACTTTTAACCCATCACACATGTGTGAGCAGTCGGCTGCCACACAGTGCATACTGTGCTAGGCGTCCGGGCAGTAATTGGGGTTAAGGGCTTTTAGGGCCCAGAGCAAGAGCCTTAAGGGCCCAGAGTGGTGCCAAGAGGGGAATTTGAGCCCCTGCCCTCTTGGACTCAAGCCTAACACTCGAACCCATTAGGCTACCACTCCCCTGCTGATTACAGGATATGGGAGACATGACAGATAGTAATAAGTTTCAGACTGATGACTCATACTAGTTTATTACTCATTTTGTTAGTAGTTTGTTACTTACATTTGTGTTTCTTTGCACCATCTCTGCTCACAGTCTCATGCTTATTCAAACCTCAACTCTATCTCAGTGCCTACACTGATGTTATCTCAGCCTTTTGTAAATTTAGGGCCAATTTCTGAAAACCTGTGCTGTACACTCACTTTTTTTATAGCTCGTGACACATATTGAGCATGTACCGTGACTGACTGACTGTTGTGTCAATGACAGGGTGATTTGGGTTGGATGACACGAGGATCCATGGTTGGACCTTTCCAGGATGCAGCATTTGCCCTTCCTATCAGTTCCATGGACAAACCTGTCTACACGGACCCTCCCGTTAAAACTAAGTTTGGATACCACATTATTATGGTTGAGGGAAAAAAGTGACATGTGACATTTGACATTAGGGCATACATACTATACAGTTTGGTGTGTTGTGAAACTGATTTTCTGTATTTGCTTCATTAAGTTTTGATAAATAATAAAAGAAAATCCCGATGTGTGTCTTTAATGTCTTTAATGTGACTTTCATGTGTTTTATTTTCACCTCATTACTAACTGCTTGAAGTTACAATGTACAACTATAAATTATGTCACAAGTTTAATCATCAGATGTCATCAAATGCTACAACAGTTTATACATGAAAGTCAGAGCAGGTCATCAACAGTCCCTTTCTCATTTGGTCCCAGTAGAAAATAGACAAAGGTGACTTCATCAAGTTGTTTGTTTTGTCCAGCAAACACTGAACGCTTAAAGATAAGTCAATGAGACAAAAAGACAAGCAAAAATATGCAATCTGTCGACACAGCTCGAGGGCAAGTTAATTTTGTACATAAGCTAATTCGGTTTCGTTAGATCGCGCTGTTGCGGAACCAGACCACTGAGCGGCGGTAGTCTGCACAGGCTGTGACAGCGCTGCCCGCAGAAGGAAAAGGCAGCTGACGTTGTTACGACATGCTAGGTGATTGGCGAAGTAAGATGGCGGCGCCAGAGGAGCCAGAATTATCTCAGACGCAGACCGAGAAACTCCTCCAGTTTCAGGTAGACAGCCTAAATACGAAATTAAATGTATCCATTTGAGACCACTTGCGCTAATAACCTCCTGTTGATTCTCATTTACTGAAAACAAGCGGAATCATGCGTAATAAAGGGCATTTTGCTCAGTCAACTTCGGTAAGCCCCCTATCATTACCCGTCAACTGGAGTCAGCTAACGTTAGCAAAGGTAGCTGGCGTTAGCTAAGCTAGCTAACAAGTTGGCTCACATTAAGGGCCACGGGTGGGCTTACGGTCTTTATGTCTTGTTTACAACCACACAGTTTCTCCGTCTTTGTTCACTTACGTCACCCATGATGCGTTTTTCTTGTAATTCTGACTTTCGGCTAACTAACGATAGGTTTATACAGACGCTCCGTGGAACACTTGCTGAGTTAACATTAGCATAGTTCCTGATCGAGCTGTCACTGAAGTTGCCCAGCGACACAACTATTTGTAGCTATGTTAAATGAAATTGTTCGATTTATGTGGAAAAGCAGTGATGGCATTTTGTTCATTATTTACTTTGGGCCCATGTAGTGACATTCCATGTAAGCTACTGTAACGCTGGTCTTCAAATAATAAAGTGCTTTGGAGAGTTAGCTTACATTACACGCGAGCCTGCCTGTGGTAATTGTTCTTCTTTACTTTGCATATGTTGCCTAAGATGTGTAACTAAACGTGGTTAATTAGCCATAGTAATCATTTTATTCAGGTTCATTTAGACAGCTGAGTCTGTTTAGGTTTTGTGTGATTGTTGCCAACTTTTCTTATTAGGAACCCCTGACACAGTAAAACAGTGAGCTATGAGCTACCAGAGGAAGCACTGACTGCACATGTGTAAATGTACTACCTTGCATTTCTGAGCAAAGAAAGGTTTTAATCAGACTTTCTTTTCTTTTGTGACAGGACCTGACAGGGTTGGAGTCAATGGACCAATGTCGTCGAACATTAGAGCAGCACAATTGGAACATAGAGGTAAAGTGTTTTTTTTTTTCATCCTAGTGGACAGTTTTAATTCGTTTGTTTATACTTTTATTACATCACAGATTATATGAACTGATCTGTGCTTCCTCTGGTTAATTTGCTTTTTCTTGACTCAGATACAAGGACTCAACTGTGTGTGTTTCAGGCTGCAGTGCAAGACAGACTGAATGAGCAGGAAGGAGTTCCCAGAGTGTTTAACCCTCCATCGTCCAGACCGTTACAAGTCAATACAGCAGACCATAGAGTATATAGTTACATTGTGTCAAGGCCACAGCCCAGGGTAGGTCTGCACACTTCCACATCGGTATTTTAGGATTATATCACATCAGATTTTTCTTCACTTCTCAAAAAAATACATGCAAGACATTGATTTTCTAAACATATATTTCTGAGTGTTTTCCTCATTGTTTCCTAATTTCATTTGAATTGCACAAAAACTCACAAAAAGCCTCTCATCTTGGAATTGTTTTGTTGTAATTAACAGTCTTGCTTCTTCTTTTCAGGGATTACTAGGATGGAGTTACTACTTGATAATGCTACCATTCAGATTTACATATTACACAATTCTGGATATATTCAGGTAATTCAGGCACATTGTTTTAAACATACAGCTGCTGGACAGGGGGTGGCAAGAGATTAACACAGTGTCTTCATTTTGAAGGTTTGCCATGAGGTTCATCAGGCCAGATCCACGTAGTCGTGTGTCAGACCCCGTTGGCGATGTTGTGTCCTTCATTCAAGATTTTGAGAGGCGGTATGGTCAGGCACACCCTGTATTTTACCAGGGAACATACAGCCAGGTAAGTTCAGAGACATGGAGCACAAAAGCGTTATAAACACACGTCTTTTAATGCTTGGAAATAGTTCTAGGAGAAGGTAAAACTGCAACTTATTGTTTTTTTTTTTTTTCTGTGATGCATGTAGGCGCTAAATGATGCCAAACGGGAGCTACGTTACCTATTAGTGTACCTTCATGGGGATGATCATCAAGACACTGATGAGTTTTGCTGGTATGTATTAAAACATTCTCATACTGCTTGAAGTTACAATGTTTTACTCTATTTTACACTATTGGATTGTTTTTATATTTATATCTATTTATCTTTTGTCTCTTTTGTTGTGTTGTTTTCCCTTTTTATAAAGTTTTTTAATGTTCCTGATCTGTTTCTTCATAGCTCCACGTTATGTACAGAAGAGGTCATAACCTTCATCAACACACAAATGCTCTTTTGGGCATGCTCAACTAGCAAGCCAGAGGGCTACAGAGGTATGAAAATATATTGTTTCATAGCACATACTTTGTGATATCAGCTGCTAAAATCCAGTTACTATGATCATAGTAATATGTAATTGTGTAGAAAGGGGTAGGAAAAAAGCTTTATATACCCAGCTTTTGTGCTATTGGAGAATTTAAAACTTTGCTAATTCAACAGAATGTCTTTTTATGCGAGTCACCATGAGGGCTAATTGGAATATGGTTTGTTTTGTGTCTGTCTCTGTCAACCTGACATACATATGCATAGAAGCATCCAGTGGACACAGATGAGAGTCTAAAATATCTGACTATGGTTTTCAGTGTCCCAAGCATTGCGGGAGAACACTTATCCATTCCTGGCCATGATAATGCTGAAGGATCGCAAAATGACAGTGGTGGGAAGACTGGAGGGCCTGATTCAGCCAGAGGACTTCATCAATCAGCTCACCTTCATCATGAATGCCAACCAAACATTTTTGATGTCAGAGCGCCTTGAACGGTATGGGAAATACATTTTCACACTAGGCTCCTAACTCCATTCCTCTCAGACATATTATTGCATCAAAAGTAAAGAAAACTTGAAGTTGCATGATTTGATTAAAGTGTGGCTGTTTGGATCCGTTTATAGTCCAAAGATCACACTATGCTCCTATATCAGAATGTTTTCATGGTGTGCCGTTCATGATTAATGTTTTTCCATCAGAGAGGAGAGGAATCAGACACAAGTGCTAAGGCAGCAGCAGGATGATGCCTACCTGGCCTCCCTCCGTGCCGACCAGGAGAAGGACCGAAAGAAAAGGGAGGAGCAAGAGCAGCGCAGGCTAGAGGAGGAGAAGGTCCGACAGAGTGCTCTTGCAGAGGAGCGCAGACGAAGAGTGAGTGCCTTTTTCCATTTGTGTTTGAGATGATAATTTACAAATGGACTTTTATTTTAAATACATATAATGTACACATCTTTCTTGTTCCATTAATGTCACTTTTTTACCTCGTTCCAGACACTCGAAGAGGAGAAGGAGAGGAAGTCTGAATGTCTTCCTCCTGAGCCACCTGCAGACGATCCAGAGTGTGTCAGAATAGTATTAAAGCTGCCCAATGATACACGAGTAGAGAGACGATTCCTCTTTGGGCAATCTCTGACAGTGAGTCACAGCCATCAAGTCTCTGTGTAACACAGCTGATATTAGTTGATTTATCTCATCCAGCATTTTTCAGCAGGTTTGACATTGGAGTCAGATTTTGTCAAAACTAAAACAAATGGTAATCACAGGGATGATTATGATGAGGATGACGATGATAGTATTATTATTCTTTCTTTTTAGTTAATATTATTACTATTATTAGTAGTATCAGAAAGAACATGTCCTCTCCATCCTTAGCAACACCCACAGACAATAAAAATATAGCATATAAATACTACTTAAGGTGTACAGCTCAACAGTTCACACCCTAAATAGGGTAATCTTCGATCTACTTTTTTTTGTCAAAAACTGATTGTAATGGCTTGCACTGTTTTGGCATTACAGTCAGCAACTCAGATAATACGCGAGTATGTTTCGGGTGATGATTTTGTGTTTGTGAATGTGTGTGTTGGGGTGTGTTGACCTTGGTTTTTTTCTTCTACAGGTAATATATGACTTCCTTTTCTCCTTGAAAGAAACCCCAGAGAAGTTTCAGATATATACAAACTATCCTCGTCGAGTCTTGCCCTGCCTTCCGACCGAAGAGCAGCCAAACCCCCCCACACTGAAAGAGGCAGGACTCAGCCGCTCTGAGGTCCTTTTTGTTCAGGATCTTACAGATGATTAATTGATGACATACCTCTTCTTTGCGGAAACACGTTTTCCTTTGATGCCCACTTTCCCCCTATGTTTTTCATTTTACCTGTGTTAAATGGCCATTATGCACAAGGGGATTGGAGGGATAAATCCTGACCTGGAAAAAAATCCTTTGAAGGTTCCCAGTAGCCTGGAAAGTCTTGACTCAAATTAACATTTCTAGAAGTCTCTCCTTGAGCTCCTCTTTGTATCTCTGTGGAGAAGGTGTGTTTCCATTGTCTGTACTAGTTACCAGTTAGTTCTTGTATTACCTTGCCATTAGATGTTTGAGCTAAAGAACTGATCAACCATTGACTGTGTAGCAATAGTAGCATAGCTTTGTGTAAAACCAGAACCATATCCCACATTAGTTCATGTCTGCTGGGAAACTGAGGGAGGCAGGTTATGTTAATAACCTGTTGATACACACAGCACACATCATTAAGCAGAATGTATTTCTATAATGGTGTAAATTCCTTTTGGTTTTTTTGGCACAGTTCGTTCCATTTGTCACAATTCCAAGAACCTTTTTGCCTTAAGTTTACACATGCTTGCTCCACAGAGACTGACTGGCAGAGACCTAGTTTGGTATAGTATTGCTATGATTGTTAATCCATGCAGCAGGTAGAGCAAATGTACTGCTTCTGGGAACAGGCTGATGGATTTGCAAATAAAGGAAATATGGGAACCTTGTTTTAAATGAGCCACGCCCTGTACATACATCAGATATTTAAAACCTCCAGATTTACCTGACTGTTTTTGTTTTATTTGTTTTTTTTTTGACTCATCTGTCATAAAATGACCAAATGCAGGTTGGTTACTATGTAAAGCAGACTGGTTCAAGCTAATGAAGTTTAAAAACATGATATTTAACAGAGGCCACAGCTTTTACATGTGGCTTTATCTAGTGTAGTTTAAGTCTGCCCATAGTGTGCCTGTGGTTACTCATAAATGCCTGTTTTGCCTGTAACATCTAAAGGGGCCCATGTAAAGATGTAATTTTCCAACTATAAATTAAAAAAATTTTAAAAAAACGGTTTACTTAAAATGTACAACTTCCTTCTTGAAATGAAATCAGTCAGAGGCTCTTTGTGTCGTGACTGGATTGGTAGGAAAAAATCCTGATGAAAATCTATTGAGACATTTTAGGTATTTGACAAATAAAACAGGGACTGGTGTCAGTTATTCAAATGACAAGTTTAAACTTTCAGTAACTCAATGTCAAACACTTCAAGTATGATATTGGTATACATCATACATTTATTAGTGAACAACCGTCTCAGATCAGCCACAACAATTAAAAAAAAATATGATTGCACTACCTGGTAAAGCATAACTAGCAACTTTCATTTAAAAAAAGTACAAATCTTAAAAATTTCAAACAGTATACAGATGTATATATAATACACTAACTAGTTATGTTAAATGCTACAAACAAAATGATTCCAATGGAATGAAAAAATTAAAACATTAATACGAACCATTTCCTATATATAATATATATTAGTTGTTTTCTCCCCCACCCACCCCCCAATACAAACATGGAAAAAAATGAGGTAACTGTAAATGTGCAAGTACCAAAGCAAAATATCTGCCTAACACAGAACATATGCCCCTGGCTCCGTTGGCGGGTGGGTAGTCTGGTGTTCAGGCATGGACCCCGAGAGGCCAGGGAGAGTAAGAACAGTAAACCACTATCCCACCACAGCACAAATCATTGGTAAACAATAAATGGCATCTACAGAGCAATCAATCACAAATCCTAAATAAATTTTAGCTGCTTATTGGAACACATTTTTGCACCACACAAGCTGTGAGATTATTCAATAATGCTTAACAGAAAGACTACAAGACTCTATTCTCAGTTATCGTTAGAAATTACTTCATTACCTAGGCCTTAATGGGAAGTTCTCTTTTTATTTAACAGGGTAGCTGAATATTGTCAATTAAATATTTACTCCAAAAATAATAGTGCTAACATCGACATGAATCAAAGTATCTATTTGTGAACAATACATTTTAAGATATTGATACACTGAGAGGAAGAGCCTGATAGGCAGGTACAGTACTACAATGAAATAAGTATGACAACACTATTTTTTAATCCCTTAAACTAAACTGATTTTCACTGACATTGTTTAGGGGTATTAGTATAACATGCTTTAAGAATACATGGGATCCATGACAAACTATTGCATTCACGCGAGTGCGTTTTCATACCTAAAAGCAGAACATCTAGCACCTTTTCACTATGGCTTTTGATAAACTACAGTAGTTTCAGAGCATGTTATTATCAGTCGTTAGGGCAATAACAGTAACACAATGTAGGTAAGAATTTCTGGATTCAAGACCAGTTTTTCTTTTTTTCTATAAAATGAAATTAGCGCAATAAAATCTTGTAGTCATTCAGTTCTATTACAAATGTGTGCAGTACAATGCATGGCAGTTATCAGCTGAGCGTTAATATCCAAACCCCCAGAATCCAAAGCCAACTAGAGCTAAAAATCAGTTGGGATCTGGTTGACAAGCATGCATATTGTGCACCATTAAATAGGTCCCCACCAGATTTCGAGATATCCTCCACTATAACACACTTGGTTAACTTTTTTTCTGAAAAAAAAAAAGTCATGCAAACACCTCTGAAGTAGATTTGGGAGTGAATTAGGTAGGATAGTGTGCACTGTGGCACATGTAGAAATGGGATCACAACCTCTATGTCTCAACGTATGATTTGAGTACAACAAAAGTCAAACAGGTTTGAATACACTTGTAATGAGTTGCAGTGTACATTGCCTTTTTTCAGTGAATATTAATAACATATTTACTGATCTTTTTTCTTGCATGCCTGTCTTTAAATGATATAATATCTACTATATCAGACAAAACAGAATATTATAATTGATTACATTAAATTATTTATGGTCTGAGGAAAACGACCAAACTAAATTCAGATATACCCTTTTCATGGCATCCTTTCCATTTCAAATGGACTGTTCTCCTTTATTTTTTATATACGGAGAGGCCCTGAGTGATATTTTTTAACTTACAATATATGCCAGCGAATAGATATGTACACATAGGTTAATTCTCAAAGCTGTGGGTTTAACTCATTAAATGGCTTTTTTTTTCTCTTGAAGGTGGCACAGACGTCAAAGACTCACATTCACTTAAGAAACATAAGTAAAGAAAAGGAAAGGCAATATCCCTTTACGCATTAATGCAAAGGTTACCACTGCCTGTTAGTGCTTACTGGGGCAGCTAAGAGACAAGAGTGAATTCAAAGCGAAAGTTCATTTGTTGCTCTTCTCCCTCACACCCCAAATATATATATTTTCTTGTGTGTGAACACAAAAGCAGGGGACTAGAAGTCTAACAGTGTTTCTACACTACTGAACACTCCAGCTCTGAGCCATTTAAGGGCCATCCTGATCACAGTGGAATACAGACAGCTGGCATCACCAGTGACTTCTACAAGGGTTTTCAACATTCTTCTGTCTTCAGATGTAGATCTAAAAGCATTCACACTGATGCTATACATACAGTTGCTCTTTTACAACACCATCACCATGGCCTCAGACAAATGAACTGACCAAGTTGCCAGAATAAAACATACCATACACAAACGTTCGTGCTCTAACTGTTTCCTTCAATGTATTTACTCTATAAGATAAAACCAATAAATAAACTTTTTAAAAACAAAAAACAAACGGCGTATTTTCAAAACAAGTGGAAATGTAAAGTATTTTCAGGGTTAGTATTAGGTTTGTGCTTGTCAAGGTCATAAGAAGGCAGATCTGAAATCTTAAACAGTAGGCTATATCTGTATATTGGATTTGGCTCACAGACAAAGAAATAAAAAGCCCACTCTTCCTAAAAGGGCAAGAAAAAGTTCATTAGAATCTCGCCACTCAATGCACATATTGCTTTCTGCACAGGCCTCCAGAGCTCTATGGCAACAGCATAGCCTTTAGAAAAGGACTCCCATCCTTAAAAGCAGTCAGGGTGGAACCACATGCAAGTCTTCCCTCTTGGCGCTTTCAAAATAAGCAAGCAGTTCTTTTAGTATGATTCTTTGTCTTTTCTATTTCTTAGAATGTGATAATTTTGGTGGCAATGCTTGGTTAAAATATTGCTAGTCTGAATCAACAGTTCATGCAAATCCTAGCATGCTGCCCCGTATCCAGTGGTTACACAATGCATCGGGTCTGTGAACAGGACAAACATTCACAAAATATGCATACACGCGTACACACTTGCCAAAGGAACAATGCTGACATGGAGGGTGACTGTAGCACTTGTGCAGTTATGCCAGATGACCTCAAAAAGATGCAGTCTATTGATCCATGACTGCGTCTGTACAGATCTGTGTTCCAGAGTGGATTATCAGGGGTAAAAGTTAACCCACGGTTGCATGTCCAATAACCTCAGGCTGAACAGAATCTGCATTTAACCACAGCAAGTCACACTTTCACAATAGCATGGGCAAAATATATAACAAATAAGGACTAAAACTGTTGAAATGATCGATACATTATTGCAGAACATACATTATTAACATGTGATTTGCCCAACACCTTTAACAATCGTCAGTGACAGTGACAATGACGTCAGGTGTCTCCTCCAAACACCCTTGTTGACATATTCCTATTACTTTTCTGCTCACTGCACAAGGTGTCCAGCAAAAGATCCTCCATGCTTCTAGTTTAACTCTTCCAATGTAGGAAGCCCTCAATTCACGAAAAGCACAACCAATTCCATTAAAGAAAAATGAAACCCTGTAAACAAAAGCAGCAAATAATGTATTGTAGGGAAAATCTTTGGAATCTGCAACAATGGAGCAGAGAAAGAACTGGCTGGCAATCCCAGAACTCTGGCTATAGGCTGCAATAGGCAGTGGGTTTCATGAGACTTAGACCATGAAGCACAGCAGAGGTACAACAGGCTCCAGAAATAATCCTGGGTTGTTTATTATTTAGGAAAGGGGCAGGAGGAGTGGGTTGGTAAGCTATATTTACTGGAGGACGCAGGTAAGGTGGCAGGTGTCCCCAGCTTTGGGACAGACTCTGGCGTGTGCAGCTTTCCAGTTCAGCACTCAGAGACAGTTCTCACTCCACCTCCCGGTGTACATCCGAGGCGTCTGCTCGGCAGATAGGACAAGTGCGATTGGTCTAGAAGAAAAGCGCAAAGCATGTTAAATAACTGAACACCAACAACTGTGTGAAAAAAAAAAACTTCAATGGTTTTATCTGCAATCAATTTACCTTTAACCATTTATCCACACACTTAGCGTGGAATTCGTGGTTACAAGGTAATACCCGAAGTAGCTGCCTACACTCAAAGTCACTAAAGCACACGACACACCTGAATGGAAGTGAAGAACAAATTACCAGGATATAGAAACATATATGGTCTGACGATGAGTGAATATTAAATTAAAATGGTGACTACAGGACTTACAGCGTTTGTTTAGATAGGTGATTCTCTGAGTTGAATCTGTAGGATGGAAGTTGCTCTATATCTGCTTTTGTGAGTCCACGTGGTTTCGCTTCACCTAACCTCTCTGCCAGATTTAGTAACGCCTACACAAAAAAAGAGAAAGAAAGACAGGGGTCAAATTAACACTCCAAACAAACAGGGGGCAGCGTATCTCCAGAAAACGAGGCTATTAGTTCTTGTTGCAAGAGATCAAGAGAGGTCATGGACCTACTCCATGTTGTTGTCAAAACCACCATACTAACCTCATAGTTCTCCATCTCTACATCATCCACATCTAGGTCTAGGCTGATGGCTGGGCCGACTGCTGTTGGGGGCACAGGAAGCATCGACCTAGACAGAGAAAGACAGATAAGCAAACTTACACTGGGATCTAAGTACCTGTAAGTATGTACCTGTTCAAACTAAACACAGCAGTGAGTGGTAGCTAAACTTAATCATTGTTTAGCCGCAGCATTCTGACACAAGTAACAAAGTGAGGCCAGTAACTTAATACTAACTTTACTTTCAAATACATGATTGTGCAATTAATGCTCCATATTTCCAAGCTTTGACTGTAAATACTCACAGGAAGTAAGGGAGGAAGCTTGGGTAGTAAGATGGAGGGGGGAGAGGAGGCGGGAGAGGTTGTTGGAGTTGGTATCTCTGTCCGTTCACTCTGTTCACTCGTCGGGGCAACATGTGGGAATATGGCTGTGGAGAAACATGCAGATTAATGAAGTTATGTAAAATCTGAGGTCATTAAAGTGACCTATCTCCTGTAACTGTTCTTAATAAACATGGAGAGTAAGAACACATACAAGAGTCGTTTTACAATGATGTGAAATTCAGTGACAAGTGTCATTATAAGCTTTGAGTGTTAAATGTAGAAGAAGAGGAAGGCATAGTGTTGTGTTGGAAAAGTACAGGTAATGCAATGAGTAATGTATAAAATGCTGCTTCTGTTAAGCAAGGTAATGTTATTAAATTCAAATGAGCAACAAGTAAAGTGAGTAACATACATAGTACTGGTGAGGACAACAAAATATTATAGCATTTTCTGGAGGCTCGTCTATGGTCACAAAATACACTGTCAATTTCCCTGTGACACCAAAATTCTCTGACAGGTTTCTTACCACTCCGAAGGGAAGCTCCTGATGCAGAGGCTCTTGAGGAAGATACTGCAGGGGCAGAGAAGGAGGCAGTGCTGGTGGGTGATGAGAAGGAGGGTAGGAAAAGGTCCCCAATGGGTGCTGGTCCCCTCTTAGGTCAACCTCATTCTCTACCCTTTGTAGAGGCTAAGAGATAGCATTTCCATTAACACAAAGTATACGTAGAAAAATTAGATGAATTTTGTGTGCCATATATACTACTCACCATGCGAGGGTGCTGAGGCTGTAAAGGGAAAAACTGGCTCAAAGGAGTAAGGTGCGGCGGCTGGTGGGGGGGCACAGAGGGGGATGGGTGCAATACAAAATGTTCGCTGGAGATCAGCGGTGGAAAGGTTGGATAAGACACTGGCATATGCTGCATGGTACATGCTTGTATGAGCTGGTGCATGTTGGAAAAAACAAGAGAGAAAAACATTTTCCCCTCATCATTCATGTCAAAGTTGTTTTCAGACTGTCTGGAAAAAAGGAATTCACATCATCACATAGCTCATAGCTCCTTTAAATTCGTAGTCAACCAGCTAGGATTTAAGTTAGATAAAAAACAGGTTTTAAGAGCGTACTGATCAAAGGCAATGGATTACATAAAAGCAAGATAGCATTTGTGTCTTTGTCTATTGCAACATGATATAATTTGATGTGATATGGGAACCTGTGAGAATAGGTCCCTAGCGGCCCCTTGCTGATAGTAAGAGAGTGAGAAATGGGGTGAAATGTGATGTGTTGAAATGTAAGGTGATTTGGAGGTAATGTGCCTACACTGTGCTGCAAATTATTATGCAAGTGGGATTTCAGATAAATTAACATTTGTTTTTTAGTTTTCGCTTGTTTTGTTGATCCCATCTATTTAAAACACTGGCACCAATTTCAGACAGGTGTGATAATTACTTTGGCGGGCCAGCCTTTTTCAAGGAAAACTGCTTAAGGAGGTCTCAGGCAATATGGGAAAAAAGAAAGATCTGTCTGCAGATGAAGCGAGAAATAGTGCAATGCCTTGCAAAAGGTAGGAAAACATTGGAAATTTTTCAAACACTTAAGAGTTAATTCAAAGTGCTAGCAGGTTTGTTAGATAAAGACAAAGACATACTGAGGAAAGTTTCTGTCAAAGAAGAAGAAAATCTCTTTATTTGTCCCACAATGGGGAGATCTGTAAAGGCATTGTATTAAGAAATTCAATTCAGAAGGTGGTGGTAATGCACCTAAACTTTGTCTGTCAATGGTGAGTAAACTTTAGAATGTATTATAGTAAAGTTAATTTGCTTCCATAAATCACAAACAAGTACTGCACTGTTGCCGTCAGTAACGGTGCCACCATCAAGAGTACATTACAAAAGCCTGTATAGGAACAACAGTAGTTTATGTGTTAGTCATGAACAGTGACAGATTACATGGCTGGTATGGTGTTCTACATGGATGCCACTGACATTTGGGCTCTTCCTTTTTAAACTCACAGGAGGAGGAAGGCAGCAGAGCAGAGAGAGCTGTCCGCTGAACATTACCGAGCATGCTGGGAGCTGCTGAGTGTTGCACCCTGGAAGGGGCTGCCCGGTGTGGATGGGAAATCCATGGGTCGTCACCGTTGTAACAGTGTATGATATTGGAACTGATCCCTGGTGCATCTTGTAAAGAAAAAGGACATGGAGGATTGGATGATGTCAAAATCAGTCTAAAATGGAAGCCTCTCTGCCAGGTGTACAATATACTATATAATATCCAACTACATGCATCCACATATTATATATTTGATCTGTCCTAAACTGCTTTTACATTTGTTCAAACTAGACAGCAAATCATTGTCAGATTGCATTTGTGTCTTTTTCGATATACATATAGACATATTGTAGTTTTACCTCCCGGCTGTTCTGGTTCTTTTACCTGGTCATGTAGATCCACCATAATGGGACTCTGCTGGGGAAGGTGAGCAGCAGGGTGAAGCATGCGTGGTAGTGTGCTGGTGTGGCTGTATTGTCTCGATTCATCTAAAGGAACCTGTGGGGGATGCTGGGAGAAAAGCAGATGGTGGAAGTTCTCATCTTGAACTAGGGAAGTGTGCAGCACAGGTCTGTCTCGTCTCCCCCACTGCCGTCTCACTGGTGGGCTGCAAAATAATATAAAAACAAAAGGAAATCATTGTCACAGATAGTAAAATGCATTATTCCTGTAAATCTTTTAAACAAATCAAGTTAGTGAACGGTATGTTTCCTTAAAACTGGCTCCTGTTGCCTCAGTTCAGAAGGCTACGGTGCAATGTCATGCACAAACTATTATTTAGATAGATAGATAGATAGATAGATAGATAGATAGATAGATAGATAGATAGATAGATAGATAGATAGATAGATAGATAGATGTGGGACAGAGGGGTTCTTTTGGTTATGTTGGTATATGGTGCACTGGGAGCTTGAATTTTGATGGTAAAACGTCCTCATTTTAAAAATAAAAGATGCATACTGCTTTTTCTTTTTACTGTGGTATTATTTAAAACATTCCTGGACCGACAAGGCAGAGACTGTACCTTCTCCTGAGATGCACTGGGGCGTTGCAGGGCTCTCCAAGGAACCTCCTTGGGTGTAAGGGGGCTGTTGGTGGCAGCCTATTTACTGCTATTTCCCATGGTCGCATTGGTGACGTCGTGCCGACGAGTCACACTCTGGGACAGGAAACTGTACGGTGGAGGCACTTTTATGTTGCCTCTGATTGTCTTAACCCTGCAAAACACACAATTGACATATTATCAATGTTCCGTCTTGCACTTAATCGTTTATTGTATCTTAGCTATTCACTTGGTGATGTCATCACAGAATGCCAATGACGAATGTGCCTGCTGCCAAATGAACTGTGCACAATGTGAACCAATAATAACACTTAAGTTGAATAACACTGTTGGCTATTTCTTTAAGAAAATTATTCAACTTTAAACTTCCACTTTTAATTCTTGAGAGATACATTTTTAAATGTGACGTACTCAAATATAAAAATCAGAATGTGAGGAATAAAAAAATTACTTCATATTTTGCTGGAGCACAAATTAAGAATGTGTTCAGGTATTTTTATTGTTATTCAAATGTACAGTTCATTGATATATATGTACGTGTGTCTGGATAAATTATAACTGAAAAAGTCTATTTTACGCTGCAAGTTTTTGACACTGAAAGCTGCATGTTCAAAACCCTCAGTCCTTTTAATTGTTCCAATTCCATACTGTAAGATTACGTTTCTTTCAAGAATCTTGCTTCATATTTCACAAAATGTCTCAGAGCTTTAGTCATTGAAGAAAAAAATGTTATCGCCAACCACGAGACAAATAACAATTCAGCAATTAATACGGGCGTCTTCAAGACTATTTATTCGCAAATACAGGTCATTTTTATTCATAACATAATAGTATTCCCCATTCCTGTGAGTATTACACTGACTTATCCGGCACATATGCCGACAACCAAAAGGCTAAATTAATTAATCACACGTGTTTTAAATGGCAGGATGATTACTCCGGACATGATAAATAGGGGTCGCTGCAGCTAACCCGCACAAAAAACATGGAAAGCCATGTGCTCGACAGACAAAGCAACAACAAAAGAAGTGGTAGGTCAAGCGGACTTCTCGCCATTACACATTTAAGGGGTGCAGTTTACACTAATGGCGTGTTAAGAGAGTATTCCACAAAGCCATGCACATATCGTTGCAGAGATGACGGACACCGTCGCTGTAGCAGGCGATGGTTACTCACAGTCAGGACAAATTCGACGTCCCCTGTTGAAGGGGAGCTGCTAACTTTAGCCAAGCTAGGCTAGCGCTTTGTCCAGGTATCGCAATGTTCAGCTGCTGATGACTAGAGAGTCATTAAGACAGCATATTAGTCTATTGTTAGGGCGTCTACAACTTATTGTGCATTTTACCCATGGGGGCTAACATGTTGCGCGTGAGACCAGTACTTGTACCGTCACATTTAGCAATGCTACTTGGCCAATAACAGAGCCCACATCTTACTTTCTTAGCTAGTTTGCCTGGTTGGTGAGAGGGAGAGCTGGCAGGTGTTTCAGTCTCCGAAACGTCGTGTCCCATCAATGTATCCTTGTAAGTAGTCGCCTCTATCCGAGCATCACCATCCGATGGAAACTGACGTTAACTGACTGTTAATCGACTGCTCTTTTCTCCCACAGATTTTTGACAATGTCCCCGACGGAGCGTCTATTAGCTTGCTAACGCTAACCAGCTAACATAGCGCTTCCAGTGCTGCATAGGAAATCTTTATTTTTCCAGAAACGTGTAAAACGTCCTGTCGGTAAACGGAAACGTTCAACTGGATTATAAGATACCGTTAAACGTACGGAAGAACGTTAGCGACAAAGCAACAGAAAACATTCCTTGGCGCGTGTTATGTGCCTTGAAATGCATTGTTATGGAGAAACCACGCCCCCTTCACGAGTGACCAATCAGAGCGTAGCAAACACAGACAGCAGACACCCAGACAGTCTTGGCCACAATGTATCAAAACAAGCAATTCCTGTTATCTGTAGTTTAAGAACAACATGGCACCCGAGTGGACGCACAGTTTATAAAAACAACACGCACACACACTCCTGTGTTTGGCCCAATAACACACTGAATAATGAATAAATACTCTGATCTTCTGTTTTTTCCCCCTTTGTCCTTATCCTGTTACGTAGTTACTACGTACATTGACTCAAGTATTTGAGTACTGTACAGCTACTTTACTTGAATATTACTCTGCATTACATTAATTCGGCAGCAAGTTACTTTTCTGTAAAATAAGATGCATTAATAAAGATGTAACTAAGCAGCAATAAGTATATGTTATAATGTAATATGTAATGTATAGGTAATGTATCTTGTATTATCATACAGTCTGTATACTGACAGTTGGTAAAACTTCTGAACCTGTGATGGATTGTTATTTCTGTCACTAAAAGCGCAATGTAAACTTAGCAAGAAAGTTGCAAACCTATCTCTTTGAACCAAAAATAATATGTATTTTTAATTTGTTAGATCCAGCCCACGGGTTTATTTGTCGAACAGACTGCTTCCTCTATAACTCCACTGTGGCCAGCAGTCTGTTTTTATTGACACTTGTGTCCACAATGACCTACCAAAGTCCTACTGTAAACTACACAGCTGGTTATGTAATATTGCACTGGCATGATCGAGTGAGAAACGTCCACTTTATTTCATTAATTCATACTTTATTATGTCTCTCCAGGGGCAGCGCATGCAGCTGCAAACTATCTGTGATGCTGCACTTGAGAAATATCAAGCTTCAATGGGCCTTAAAGGTTATCAGCCAGGCCCAGTGTGTCCAGCAACACTACAGAAACACTACACTACATCCCTGCAGAGTACTGGAGTGTATCCTGCCTCTTGAACTGACCTAAAAGTAAGCAGCGACTGAAAAGGAGACGACAGACAGGGGCAGGGGTTTGCAACACAGATAAATGTAAACATTACAGCATCGCGCTCTGTAGCAGCAAAACAAGGAGGGGCTGGAGGTAGAGCAGGATGACAAGACCCAATAACCCGTTTAGCCGTTTCCCCTGCACGCGCACCATAAACCTCCAGAATCCGACCGAGACGAAGCAGCAACAAGAGGAACAACCTGGTTACCTGATTGTTAAAATGCAAACATCAGATCGCTGATATTTCCCCTTGCAATGTTCACATCTCGTCAGGCTAAGTGCGGCGTCCTGTGGTCAGCTGTTCCCGTGTGGAACATTCCGTGGATTTCACCACTGCTGAGGGAAAAGGTGCTAAACATTACACGGTAATGTTTAGCACGACATCCTGTCTGAATATTGCGAGGGTTTGTGGCAGTGCAGCCTCGACTCTACTTCCGCTATCGCCGTCCTCTCGCTTTGGGAAGTGCAGTCCAGCCCTACAGTTGTTTTGGGTTTCCGCAGTTCTCCGGTACACCCCCATTTCTGCGTATTTCCAGAGCGGCGGGCACACGGCGAGCTGCCATTTTTACCGTAATGCCCAGAAAAGGCTTGACAGTCTGAGAGGAGAAGTCAGGGTCACCGAGGAGAGAAGGAGACTCCCTAGATTCACAGCACATACTGTATATTACAGTGTGTGTGTGTGTGTGTGTGTGTGCGTATGGCTGACATGTTGTCTTATAAGTGAAGGTTGTGCATAACATTATTTAGAAAGCCACAAGTGCAGAACCTGTTAGAAGCAACACTGAAGCAGCAGGTAACGGTAAAAATATACATCACTGGTCTATTAGAATAATCACTCTTTAGCAAGTCAAGTCATGGCTAAATACTCCAATTGGGAATATAACCCTTTATTACATCAAATGTCATCAAATTTCTTCAGTTAACAGTGAACAACTCTATAGGTGCAGTTTACATTCAGGTGCACTCCCTCCTCAATCAATGACATCATTTTAATCTGCAGAGTGGGCCACCTCGCAGGGATACTTGTCAGATAAATGTAGTTGGGTCAGTGGGGCAGTACTTATCCTGAGCTGTAGTGGAGTATACTTAATATGTCTTGAGCCTCTTTACAGGTGAGAAAGGTCCTGTTCATACCAGGTATTAACATATGTCTTGAATGATCTCATTTAAGTGGACCTTTTTGCATGCTGACACACCGTAGGGTTTCCCCACTCTGAGCGTGTATCTTGTTCTGTTTATTAACATCATAGAGATGCTGTCAATATCATAATGTCCATCAGCTGTATGTTACAAGATTACCATGGTGATAATTAATGTGATAATTTATAAGACAGAAATTACAGAGGCATAGTAATTCAGAACTAGTCGGAACCGACAGAGCCCCACTTAAGTCTCACTAAACTAAACTAAATAATTGTGCAAGGCTATTTACGAAGTGCTGAAACTGCCAATTTAGCATACTATTATGGTGACAATAAAAATATCAACCTAATGATGCTGAGCAGGTGTTAACAAGTGACTGTAACATGGAAAACATGACAGTTTTCCAATAGCAAAGCCAAAGCATCTTGATTGCCCCCTGGTGACTGGCAGGTATTGTACATAAACACAAATTGCAAATTACCCCCAAATAAAATAATCCAAATTAAAAAAAATAATAAAAATAATCCCAAAGAAAATAATAAAAGAATGTCTTAGGAACCTAATATAAGTAACTCCACCGGAACATTCATGGACTAAGAACTTTGTGTGGTGGAATGAAAAATGCAGTGTTTGATGGGAGGGGGAAAAAAAAACACAAATCAGAGGAGAAATAAGATACTATAATTCTGTCATTGTTGTAGGTGCCAGCTATTATGCCAGAATCATGTTTCTCACGTGCTAGAGTGTGTTGTGACTCACTGGGACTCATTTTGCCGTTTTGTATAAATGGAAAGACAACACCCTGAGATCATTCAGTCATTAAAGATAAACTTAGATTCTGCTTCCTTGAATTGCTTTGGCAGTGCCACTCACACTGCAGGTCTAATAGTGGCAACATTGTGTTTAATAATACATATTATAAACCAAAGTCTAATTGCATAAGATAAAGTAACAGATTCCTGGGATATTGGTCATCAGTATTTAAAGTGTGAATACTGTAAATCCATATGAAATTAATCAAAACCCACAGTATCAGAAAAAGGAATTTGAACATACATACACTGGTCAGAGTAAAGAGGTTGAGTGTTGTGCTTTTTTTCAATGCTAATGTCTGATTATGAATGACGCTATTGTGTACAAGAGAAGAGAATTGTTTGTGTGAGGCTGTTTAATTAGAAGAGCAGGCTGGGGATAGAGGGGCTCATTAGTGAGGTGCACAATATGCTCTTTCTGATAAAGACATTCGTCCAATGACTACTGCTGATGAGATGGATTAGAAAGACCCCTGGTCAGGTTTTCTCAGTGGAAGCAGAGAGATAATATGAGGATAGAAATCCAGTATTGCACACACCATGTATTTCTGAGGACTGGCCAGCCACTTACGGAGAGAGGAGCATGCTGCATGGGATATGTCTCTCTATTTGCTAACCAGGCTTTAGCAGTCCTGATGAATCCATACGCTGGAGCTAATAACAAGTGGATTTCTCACAGACTTGATCTATTTCATGTTTTGCAGTCAATAAGATGCTATTGTGTGTGTTCTTTTTAAAGAAGCAAGCACAAGGAGGAGGCTACATGCTGCATTATTGGCAGTGTCCTTGTGTATGTGTTAATCATTTATATTTACAACCCTGTGACGATAATCACCAGGAAGAAGAGTCAGGAGTCAAAGGTCTCATCCAGACGTCAGTACAAGTGAAGCGTCTCGGCAAAAGTCATCGGGTAAGTCTGTCTTATGTATTTAAATTTGATTTTTGATTACTGTTTTGATTTTAGTGACTGTATAGTTTGGTGAGAAGCACACAATGGCCAAATGCAATATGTGCTGATGATGAATAGACAAGACATAAATGTGTCATTTTGATTTACAATGGTAAAAATGGTACTGTGGAATACAGTTGAAGTTTATACTGGTCTTGTGAATGTTCCAGTTTGGAACAGAACAATTCTGAGTATTGTGGAGCTACCAAATTGATCCATCCTCTGAAATCAAAGCTTTAAAAATCACTTTATTATAAGATTCATCAAAAATTGCTCAATAAATCCAAAACATCAGTCTTTACTGGTTTTAATATTGTGGATGATCCCTGTGCAGTATATTCTCTGAATACTGAAACACTAGTAATGTGATATGTCAGTTTTTTTCCATGGCTGTAGTCCAGTGGTTGGCGCTCATGCTCCTTAGAAATCGGAGGGCTTTCTGTGTGGCGTTTGAATGTTCTCCTCATGTCTGTGGATTTTCTACAGGTACTCCACAGTCCGTAGACATGCGTATTGGAGTTTCTTTAATTGAAGTCTCTCAGTTGATCATGGGTGTGAATGAGACTGGATGGTTGGTTGTCTCTCTGTATGTTGACCATGTGAGAGGCTGGTAACCTGTCTGGGATAGGTTCTAGCATCCCCTGCAACCCACTAAGTGGTAGATCATGGATGGATTATTTTTCAAGGTTTCATGATTATGTAAAAAATATTCAAATAATCCACATTATAACCAGATACCTGTTTTGGGTTTTTTGAACATCTAAATAAATCAGTATTGACTAATCAGAACAGGACAGAAAGGTGACTCTGCTCTGATTTTTCTGAAAATGAAACTTCCAGTATTTTATCCCCTCAGTGATGATGATTACAGCATAACATAGCATTTTTACAACCTGCTATGATGCTGTTAATGTGGGTGTGGTCACAGGTGCAATATATTGTTAAAATTAAACACACAGAAAACGGAACAAAAGCAGTATCAGTATGTTTTGCTTAGCCGGGGGGAAAAAATGCCTGTGTTTTAAAATTCATAATAATGATGATGTAAATAGTAATAATAATAATAATAATAGTATGAGTGAGAAAGGAGAGGAAATGGCCTGCGCCTCACATTTGAGAAGTTGGAATATAAGTTGATGGCTATCATGGTCTGTCAGATGCTCACTTTGTGCAAGATTCACCAACTACTGGACACATGTTTAGGGGCTTATTCATAGTCCCGATAAAACCTCCTGACTTTGACACAGCAGGTGACATGTTTGGGTTTTACTTGCATAGCTTGACATCTCTTGGGTGCTGTGAAATTTGGTCGGTAGAGGATTTGATCTCCTAATCTTTTTCTCTACTTATTTTCATCAACTCTGTTGTTTTATGAAGTCTGATACTTTTATGACATAAAAAAATATTGCAACATGGAAAATATCACACATCACCACAACACCAGCATTAACATTGTCACTGCGTTCACCTAGGCTTGGCTTGTAGTGCAAAATCCCATTATTTATGTATTTTCCTAATAAAATGTTTTTTTCTTTCATTTTCAGACATGGAGGGGATTGCAAGAAGTATTTTAATGTTCTGCCTTATCAGCTTAACTAATGGTGACTATTCAATAAATGTTGATGCTTTTTGGTGGTTATGTCTTCACTAACACTGAAATGACATGGTCTATTTCTGTAGCAAATACTGGTCCTGTTATCGGCACAACGGTTTACACTCTGTGTGAAGACACCCCCATAGGTATACTGAATGTGTGTGTGAAATGTGTGAAACTGTTTTTAATTACCAACATTATGTCTCAGACACTTTTGTTACATATTCCATCAATGACATCTACACAGGTGCCGTTGCATTTACAATAAATGCAGAAGATGCAGATAATGACCCACTGACCTTTTCACTCACCGGGCCAAATGCAATATATTTCAGTGTTGGTCACAACACTGGGATTGTAATAGTCAAGATACAGCTAGATAGAAAGGTATGGTGAGGTAGAAACCTATAAAGTCTCAGCAACTTCATTTTAATGTGAATATGTTTTGAAGTTCCGTTTGTTTTTGTTTTGTTTTTTAGAGTGATGGTTTAATGACACTTGGAGTTGTTGTCTCTGATGGGACCAATACTGTAAGTGACATGTAATTTAGTGTGAATCATCCAAATTATATGAGTTTGGTGCATTATGTACAGTATCTATATATGTGTGTGTGTGTGTGTGTGTGTGTCATGTCTTTCAGACACCGGAAGAGTTAAGACTTATATTATTAGAGGCCAACAACAATCCACCCATTTTTCAGGCGGCAACATATGATAAAACGGTTGAAGAAGTAAGGTTTATGAGATAAGTTTGCTGTATTGTTGTAAAATCAGTGCACATCACTATAACTGTGGGCTCTAAGCCTCTGTAATAGAAAAACATTAACTTGCCATTAGATCATGATGTCAGAATTGGCTTGCAGAGTTGTTGATGCTGGAAAACAAATCCGAGTCTTATATTCACCTTTTTTCAATTTTTTCTTTGAATTGAATGTTATCCAATTCATTAGAATACCGCCATAGGTACATCTCTGTTCAGGGTGCACGCTTACGATGCTGACACAGGAATTGCTGGTAATGTTCACTACAGCATTGTTGAAGTAAGTTTCCTCCTCTGTGTATTAGTTTATACTTATTTATTTTGATATTCCACAAACATCACTGAAGATTCAACTGTATTATGTCTCCTAGGTTGTTCCAGAGAGTGGTTTTAGTCTGTTCAGCATTGGAAACTCAACTGGTGAAGTCAAATTAGCGGGACATCTGAATTATACTGCACTGAGCACGTCCTATCGACTTAAGATCACTGCAGCTGTAAGTAACATTTACTTTGGATTGCGGTTTGTTAGTAATTGGAAAAAAGTAAAAAGTAAAAATCCTTGATTGTATGTGTCACAAACAGATTTGTCTCCTTACAGGATGGTGGAGGCCGTTGTTTTTATAATGAAACTAAGTACTTATCAAGTTCTGTGTTTTCCTACATCACCGTGTTGGATGTCCCAGACCTTAACCCACAGTTTATCAATCTTCCCTACGTAGCCAGAGTTGAGGAGAATTCTCCATTGGTAAGTGCTGGTGAATATATTCAAGCTGATGCCTCTGACAGTGTGATCAGCTATGCCATTTAGGTTTTATTGTAGTGTATTTCAGTATTTTCTTTTTTTTCTTATTTTTTGCTAGAACTCATTTGTATTTCGAGTGACTGCCACTGACCCAGACACAGGAATCCAAGATGTTATCATCTATAGCATTGAAGGTCAGTATCAACATTTAGCAGAATGTGCTTTCTGCAGGAAGTGAGCAAGTGAAAATGTTTTTTTTTTAATCTTTTCAAATTCTTTGACAGAGTCATCGGTAGATGGCCTGTTTAATATATCTAGAGATGACGGCATCATATCTGTGATGTCAGCGATTGATAGGGAAGCTGTTGGTGATACCATTAATCTAGTTGTAAAGGTACATTTGTTTGCATTCTTACTAAGAAATAATTTTACAATTGTAGTAATTATTTCTTACAAAAACATTTTTACACACACATTCATACATGTGCATGTACGACAGACATTTACTTTTGGAAAATATTCTATTCAGTGAAATGATTGTACTCTATTTTTAGGCCACTGAGTCCAAACCAAACATTGAAGGGTTACATGCCAACACCACAGCAGATGTACTGATCAACATCATCGACATCAATGACAATGGGCCAAAGTTTTACAAGTGTGGAGGTTTGGGAGATGAGCTTAACTGTGTGGTGGCGAGTCATTTCACTGGAGAGGTCTTTGAACAGTCACTGGGGTTTGTTCCCATTAACATGACAGTCAGAGATCTTGATAAGGTATAAAAAGATGTTTTCCTGTAATGTGTGTATGATTGTTGTCAAACTCTGAGTAACAGTATTGATGGAGCATGAATCATCTTGGTTGTGTTTTCAGTTTTCCATTACTAATTTAATCCTTGAGGGAGCTGGCAAGGATGTGTTCTCTGTGGAGCCTCGATATACCACATCAGACAGCATCGTGCAGCTCGTTGTCAAACAGCCCCAAATGCTGGATTTTGAAAAGACAAAGCAAATTGTTCTACAGGTAAA
Source organism: Trinectes maculatus (assembly GCA_016785345.1). NCBI lineage: Eukaryota > Metazoa > Chordata > Actinopteri > Pleuronectiformes > Achiridae > Trinectes > Trinectes maculatus. Next base: position 11,661 of record JAFBJQ010007713.1, on the reverse strand, counting down.
AAAAAAAAAAAAGATCAAACAACAGAGCATGAGTTCATGATAATATTAGTGAAGTCTTTCATAAGATATTTCATTTTTGTGCAGGTGGTTGCCATAGATGAAGAGAGACCTGAATTTCGCTCCACTGCTACAGTTACTATTAAAATCAAGGACATTAATGACAACAGCCCCAAATTTCCACAAGATACATATAAGCTGACAGTGCCTGAACACTCTCCAGCTGGGACAATTGTGGCCAACATTACTGTATGCCCTTTCTATTCTTTTTCTTATATCGGTTGGAACCTACATGTGCTAAACTACTGGAAGGCACTCAGACAGACTCATTATTATTATTTTTTCTGTCGCAGGCAGAGGATCCTGACACAATGGATCAAGGCAAAATCACTTACAGACTTCTTCCTGACAGCATGTACGTCTACACGTGAACCAGGCTACAGTTATATTGTGTGTTTTGTTTTCATGCTCATAAAGATTTAACCACTGAACAGTATGAATGTCTGTTTCCAGACTGCTATACTTTGACGTGGAGCCAAATACAGGCATAGTTTTTGTGAAGAATGAAACTCTGTTGGATCGCGAGGTCAGGTCCCTGTATTCAGCGACTCTGGAGGCCAGAGACTCAGAGGGCAAACCTGGCACCACAGTGCTGGAGATCACTGTGACTGACATCAATGACCAGCCTCCAGTCATGAACAGAGACTCGTACCTGGTGTTTGTAGAAGAGGGAGGACATTTTGAAATAAAGATAGAGGTAACAGTGAAAGAGTGATATGCCATGTCAATATGTTCATCTCACAAATGTTTCTGATATATCCAAAAGTCTTTTTTGGCATTGTTTTGAGCCACAGTTACAATTTTACCATAAATCTCCTCTGTTTTCATTGCATGCTAGACAGAGTTATGTCCTGATTTTGGACTCAACTGTACTAAAACCTAATGCTCTTGTTGCTGAATGGGATCAAATGCCTGCAGCCAGTTTTCAAATTGTTGTGGAAAATGTCTAATGTAACATGACGGAATGAATGTTTCTCATTTGGACAGGCTACTGATGCAGATAGCCCTGACACGAATAACAGCCAAATCGTATATGGAATTGTGCCCAGCAAGTACAGTGATAACTTCACCATCGACCCAGACACTGGTGTGTTGAAAAACAAAGGTGAGCTGGATCTTGAGGCCCTCGATCCTGCGCTCAAAGGGAGGATCACACTTAATGTCACTGCTACTGACAAAGGAACTCCCCCTCTGTCCACTGCAGTTACAGTTACCATCACTGTAGAGGTATGTTTTCACCATTTATAGTCAGTCACTTGCCAGTGATGCTGCAAAACTTATTGTCGTCTTTTGCAGGATATCAATGACAACGTACCACAATTTGAGGCCTCCTCCTACAATTTCTCTGTAAAAGAAGGGGAAAAAGGTCAGTATTACATTCTGTAAATGGCTTTTAAGGGTTCAGTATTGTGTGGCTGGATTTTAAATCACTTTTGTCATCAATATCAGGTGCATACGTAGGTACTGTTTACGCTGAGGACTTGGACCAAACGTCAGACTTTAACCGCATTTCTTTCCGCATCATCGATGGGAGCTTTGGCAGCTTCATCATTCGAACCTTTGCAGCTGAGCGAGGCTACGGGGGAAACATCAGCGTGGACCCAGACATTGAGTTGGACTACGAGAGCACACACAAACAATACAAACTGAGGGTAGAGGCAGCAGATCTGGAGCAGAAGACAGCTGTCGCACTGGTGGTGGTGAATGTGGTGGACGTGAATGACGAGAGGCCCGAGTTTCAGCCGACGGTGTCTGTGACAATAAAGGAGAACACCACCATCACCGGGCCTGTTGGGAGATTCATAGGGCAAGACAAAGACGGAAACCACTCTCTGGTGTATGAGCTGGAATCCATGAAATGCAGATGCAACGGCTCTCTGACACCCTGCAACTGGTTTATCCTTGATCCAACAGGGGAGGTCATACTTAACACGGAGTCCACAGTGGACTATGAACAATGTGACCAGGCAGTGATTGAGGCTCAGGTGGTGGACGAGTACACAGAGAAGGGAGAAAACAATAGTGTTACAACAGGTAGGAACTGGATCATTTATGGATAACAAAATTCTAAGAGAATTAAATAAAAGTAACAAAAGCATGGTAAAAGCATAATATCAGCACACGAGTTCACCTTTCTGTTCACTGTATTCTTATTTGTTCTATTTCAGGACAAATGGTGATCAACATTGAAGACATCAACGACAATGCGCCAGAGTTTCTTCCCTCTAACTCTGTTTTCGGTTGGTGTTTATCTTTTGTTTTTATCTTTTTCTTGTGGTTTAATTTGTTGCTCCTGAAACTGAAACACTGTTCTGATTTCCCTGTTCTCCTGCTTTAGTTGTGGTGGCAGAAACTGCAAGTAAAGGGACGTCAGTCGCAAGGGTCTCTGTGAGTATGACAGGAACAACAGACAAGAAATAAATGATGTGATTTCAACCTGATAGCAACAAATGTGACATTTGTGTTTGTATCTCGTGCTGCTTTCAGGCTACAGATCAAGACTCTGGAGTAAACAGGCAGATTGACTTTAAAGTAACAGCAGTCCAATTCCAAAACACAGACAATCACACAAGTAACATGAGGCTGCTCTTTGAGGCCGTCACCACACAGCAAAAGGAAATATATGTTGGGATTATCCAGTAAGTACACGCAGAAGAGACACACAATTTTTAAGCTGAATAAGACCTAAACCAGCGTAAAGTGCATAAAAAAAGTAACAAAAAAAAAACAAACAAACAACTTCTTACAAAGAGAAACAAAATGACCATTGTCTTGCTCTGCTCCTATACTTTCTTTAACTTCCCAGAACTACTGAAGGGCTTGAAATGTCACTGAAAGGAAAGTATTTAGTAACAGTAACTGCAACCGATACTGGCAGCCTCTATCGCACCACTGTACTGGAGGTGAGTGACTCACATTGCTTTGCCCTTGAGTGACAAAAGTGCAGGTTGTGTTAATATCTCTATTCTTTTTATAAACACAGATTTTCACAGTTGATGAATCCTACAAAGTCGAACTTCAGTTTACAAAAACTGTACAAGATGTTGAACAAAATCGGGATGTAATCATCAGGTATAGGTTTCTCCAGGCCAGACTGTCTTTGAGAATAGCTTCAGTGTGGTACTTTGAGGACTTAGTATTTTCTTTTGATTTTTCTACCTTTCCAGGGCATTAACAAGTGCTACCAATGCTGCTGTTGAGGTTGTTGCAATCAGGTCCTTCACTGGTGAAGAATCCAGGCAAGTTATTTTTATTAACATCTCCTTTAATGTTGAACCAGCCTACATCGAAACGTATTTTACGGTGGGTGAATACAGGACAACTCATTGGCTGGTGTTGAGAGAATATCCACTAGGTGGTGCAAGTATGCCTGTGAACAGGCATATTGTTGAGGATAACTTATTGATGGTAAAAGGTGCTGATGTTTTCAAAAATGAGGATTTGGGGTTGAGGGTTACAAGTAAAAATATTGATCTAAGTTCATTACACCAGCAGTGTGAGTTCTTTGTTTTCTTCTCTCAGGGCTTCAGACATCACTGTCATGGTGGTATATTTTGTCTACTCCAACGGCACAGCTCTGACCTCGACTGAAGTGGAGAAGATGGTCTCTAGTCCTGAACATTATCCTGTTCTGGCTGGCCTTGGCCTTAGGTATATTGTAAGTCAGAAAAGTTTTCCTTTTTTTCTGCTAGCTTTTTATGCTTTATTTACATTACACTATCAACTTAGTTACAGAAGCTTTATGTTACTCTTTTGTATTTTGTTTTTTCTTCTCTCCCTTTACCACTGCTCTTAATGCATAATTGTCCACTGTACTGTGAGATCTTCATTTCTATAGGATAGTTGAAAATGGAAATTTGATTTATTAAATGTGGGCACTGTAGCTTCCTTTGTACAAACATACAGAAATGACTAACACAGGCTGGGGAGAGGAAAGAGATACAATAGCTTAAGGAGATGGAATTCCCTTTCAAAACTGATGACCATTTATTGACTAACATATAAATAGACATTATAAAAGGACTCAAAGCTTGTGAGTAATTCCTATATATGTAACTTACAGCTACTTATGGCAATTGCTTGAGGTTCAGTTATATAGTAAAGAATGATGATTTGGTTTCGATTGATTTTCGACTTTCATGAGAAGAAAATAATAATTATGAAAAACAATAGACTAAAGACAGATTTCTGTTCCAGGGAAAGGCTCCTGTGATTGAACCAGAGGTAGATCCTCTGAAGTTCATCCTGCTGGCGATAGTTGGAGGTCTAATCATTGTACTGTCTGTCCTCAGCGTTTCTCTGATGTGCACTCGCAGAAAGTAAGACAAGACATTTTCAATGATAGTCTCAGGATACAGGGTTTCAGTAATACCAGTGACATAAAAAACAATTTGTGATTTGCATGTCTACCTGCCTCATACTACAGCTACAGGAGGAAACTGAAGGCAGCCAAAGCAATGAACTGTGCATCCACGGTGTTGACGTCTGACAACCAGAAAAGTGCTCCTGTCGTACCAGGAACCAACAAGTACACCATGGAGGGGTGAGGAGAAATTAAATTAGTTAAATTGCACTACGCCTGGCATCATTCCATGCAGGTGGCGAACCTGGATTAGTCGATTCCCACCCTTAGTGAGAAAAAACATCATAGTATAGTATGTCAACAAAAATAACCAAAAAACGTCATAGAAAAGTATATCTTCAAAATTACCAAAGCGACATAATTCAATGTGACATGGAAAAATAAAAAAAATTTAAAAAATCACAAAATGTCAAAAATCATGAAAAACTGTCAAGGTGTATTATGTTGTTGACAGTTTCACATAAATTTCATTTTTACTTTGATATTTCTATACGATAGAAATCTCTATACTATGCTATATTATACTATGACATTTCAATGTCATAGTCAAGCATGTCGTTGAAAATTGTATTTTTCAGAAAGAATCTTGAAAAAACATCATATATAGTATGTCGTCGAAATTTTCACAAAACATTAACATTCACGAAAACGTCAAAAAGAATGAAAAAACATCATAGTAGAAAATTTAACAAAAATTGGAAATTTCACGAAATGTCTAAAATTCAACAAAAACTTCATAGTAAAGTACAAAGTCAAAAATGACCAAAAAACATAGTGAAGCATGTTGTCAAAAATCTTGTCGTCAAATACGTCGTTCACAAAAAAATCATGAAAAAACATCACAGTATAGTCTGTTGTAGAAAGTGTCACAAAAATTTAATTTTTCACGAAAAGGTAAAAAATTATGAAAAAAAATCAAAATGACTAAAAAAAAGTCATAGTATAGTATGTTGTTGAATATTATATAAAAATTAAAATTTCAGTAAAACATCCAAAATCATGAAAAAATGTCATAGTATAATATGTAGTAGAAAATGTAACAAAAAGTTCATTTTTCACAAAAATGTCAAAAATTTGACAAAAACATGATAGTATAATATTTTCTCAATGAAAATGACCAAAAGACATCATAATATGTCGTCAAACATGTGGAAAAGACATCATAGTACAGTATAGAAATGTTAAAAATCATCATTGTATAGCATGTCCTCAAATATGTTGATAAAACATAATAGTATAGATCAAAGATTCCACAAAATTTCATTTTTCACAAAAATGTAAAAGAATTTCACAAAAATACATAGTAATGTATGTTGTTGAATATTTCACAAAATTATGAAAAAACGTCATAGAACATTTAATGGACGCTTTTATCCAAAGCGACTTACAATAAGTGCATTCAACGTTGAGATATACCCAAAAGTGCAAGAAGTAAACGAGTAGATAAATATTTATCGCAAAACAGGCAAAAATCACTTAAAGTGCTTGCTGTCAATGCTCATAGTTTTTAAGTTATAAACAGGAGGTGAGGTGCAGTCTGAATAGGTGAGTTTTTGCTCTACGACGAAATCATTGGAGCGATTCTGCTGTCCTGATGTCTATGGGAAGCTTGTAATTTATTACGAAAATTTAAAAAAAAATGACCATAGGTCATAATATAGTAAGATGTCAAAAATGACTGAACAATCATAGTAAGACATGAAACATGTCGAAAAAGTGTCAGACAAAAAGTGTAAAAGTGATAGCAACCAAAAAAGTTGACTCATCATTCACATTAATTAATGTAAATATAAAACTAATCTTTGTTTTTGTTTTCTTTTTTGTGTGCAGGGCCAATCCTGTTCTCAACCTCAACATTGACACAAGCATTATCTTGGACTTGGATGAGGAGAGTTCAGATGTGGACAAAGCCAGGTAAAGATGAACTCTCTGACTGGTTAATAAACTGGGATGGATTCCATGTGAACATTTTGTCACAGCTTGTTCACTGCAGAATGTTGTGATGAACTGGCCATCAGGTCCCATTTGTATCATGTGACCTGTGAAATCAAAAACACCAAAAAAGTGACTCCTTTTTCTCTTTTTATAACAAGCCTCAATTCCCTGGACTGCAACGAAGACTTTCCAGGAAAGACTGGAAAAGATAATATGGTGTGTTTTCCTTTTAATATCCATACAGTTTTTAATCTTATTGCAATATAACTTTTAATATTGAATAAAATCAATATCTGCCTCCTGTTCATTAGCTGATGATCCTAGAGGAGGAGGAGGCAGATCACAGTGAGCTGTCAGGGTACCTGGAGCCTCTGGGTGCGGCACTTGCCCAGCGGAATAAAGACAAACCTCATGTGGGTTTTAATTTCCCTCCATTCAGTACTACGGACCTGTGAAGGAAAAAATGAAGAGACAACCATCAAGCTCAGGCTTAAGGTGGACATATGTTGCTTCACTGTCAAAAGGTTGACCAAATAACAACTCACACACACTGAGCCATATTTTACATGCAGCACATGGGGTTTAAATTAAGTGTGTAAATATTTAGCCAATATATTTGGCTAAATGGCTAAAAAAAACATAAACATGTTATATATTGCTAAGCTTAGCTCAGATAAATGTAGTTTCATTCTTATTGTATAGAACTTGAGCGATATTAATGTTCTTAGTTAACATTCAGCAAAGAGGCTATAAGTGTGCTTTCTAAAATATCCATATCAATATCATCCTCTTGAGATCAGTCAGGTTGAATGGGCAGCATCAGTAGACAGTAATTTTTCAGTCTTTCCAGAGATGTTTAATTGGATTCAAGTCTGGGCTCTGGCTGGACCACTGAGGGACATTCAAAAATGGCTCCTGAAGCCACTCCTTTGTTATCTTTGCTGTGTGCTTTGGGTCATTGTCATGTTGGAGATAACGAATTGTTGCCCTAGTCTGAGTTCCAGAGCACTCTGGAGCAGGTTTTCTTGAAGAATCTCTTTATATTTGGCTGCTGTCATTGTTTTTGTATTGTTCCCCAGATTTGAACCTTGACACAGTCTGGTCCTTGGACTTTCTTGCACTTCATTACTTTCGGTTTCTCCCCTGATGTGCATTGTGAACTGTTAGACCCGTTATACTGTAGATGACTCCAAATCATGTTCAGTCAACTAAATTTACCACAGGTAGACTCCTACCTACTATGTTTGAATGTTTACATTTATATAAATTCAGAAAAATGTCTGAAAAACATGTTTTCACCTTATGGGCTATTTTGAGTACATTTTCAGTATAATTTACAAAGGTAAACTAAACTGGTAAAGGTTTCTTTTTCTTTCTAATTTCCAACCTCATTGGGGTCAAAGAAATGTCTCACAATTTAGACTTTTTAAATAGATCTTTTATTATTTTTTATTTTTTATTACTCATTACTATTTTATTATTTATTCATCCAGACAGAGGACTTTTGTCCTACAGAGGACAAAAGTCAATGGGCCAGGTGCCAGGAGGATATTTTCTGTTGCAATAACACGTCTATGTTGTTATTGCTTGTAGCGATATGTTTGTTCAGGTATTTAAAATGGCCCTCATTGGATGTTAACAAAAATATAAAGAACTCTGAGAAAAAAAAACAGCTCACCACCCCTCACCTACACAGTGAAAAACTGGGCAACATCTATGGAAAATCAGACTGAATTAGTGCTAATAATAATAATAATAATACATGTTATTTATAGGCGCCTTTCAAAACACCCAAGGACAACGTACACAGTAAGACAGGATTTAAAATACAGTCTTAAACCACAAATATAAGACAATGAAAAGTTAAAATATTCTTATATTGCACATAAGAATCACTTTATTTTGTTCACATTATACATGGTTTACTTCACATGGTTTAGAAACTGGTTTTGCTTGCTTTGAAATTGCTTTGAAGTGCCAGCACACTGATTTGTGTCACAGCAGATGCTACTAGAAAGTCAAGAAACAGGAAAACAAAAGGATATTGCATACTGTATTAATGAAATCCTCATTAACAGTCACATGGTTTAACATTAGGCATGTTTAATTTCTCAGTGCATCATGCAGTGAAGCTTTGTGCGATGTTCTACAAGCAGCTAATTTAAAAAATGATTTTACTGTTTACTGGCATGTAAATGAATGTATTACAAGTACAATCTGCAAATAAAGCTCTTTTCTTCTGATGTGAATCTTAGCCTATTTGTATGTAGTCAAAAACTTCAGAAAATAAAAATGTTCAGAAATATGTCAAAATCATTAAAAGCATTATCGTATAATATGTCATCAAAAATTTTTTAAAAATTCACAACAAATTTTGTCATAGAATGCCATCAAACGTTTCACTATTTTCTTTCAAAGATGTCTCATGAAGCCACCAGTGATGATGAAAGTATTGTCACGGCCGCAGAGAAGGAGTCTAGAAGAGCGAGATGGAGCAGCACGCTTCTTGTAGCAGACAAATAGCTCAGTGTGTTAAGACACGGGCTCCGATATGGGAGTTCGATTCACGCTGCTGCTGCATTTGTCTGAAGTGGCTTGGTTTCTTGTACATGGGAAGACATGCTTCTCATGCTTGTCTTTTCTACAAAGATACGCATGTTTTCTCAAAGTATTGTTGCGTCCTCAGAGAAAGATCCTATAAGACCGAGATGTAGCGCCACAGATCTCGCAGCGGACAGTGCGAGCTCGGAGTCCACCAGTTCGATTCCCGGCGGGCACACAAATGCTGCAGTATTTATTTGTAGCGTGTCTTCTCATTCTACATTCTCATGGAGAATGCCACTTCAAGCTGGGGAAATTTGTCAGCCGCTGTGTCACTTCCACCCTAAACAAATGTTTTTGTGAGAGCGCTTACATGCAAGGGGACTCGCGCACGCCTTTTCGCGCACAAGCACCCGCGTTTTCGTACGCGCTTTCGTCCACGCGTTCACTCACGTGCACACACCTTCACGCGTGCAAAAAGAAGTTAGGGCCCACCTTGACTAGTCCCAGTCCCAGCCTTTACTAGTCCCAGCCTAGTCAGCGAGCATGAACTGATGAAGCCTCTTGGATGAGAGGTGAAACGTCTTCAGAAAGGCAAAAACCAAAAATCCAGTTGCGTTCGATTCAATCTCCTTGAGATAGGGCCCACCTTTAGTTTAGGGTGAGAGTGACCAAGTGGCTAGTGGGTTGACAAACTTCCCCAGCTTGAAGCGGCTCCGTTTCCTCTACATGACAATATATAATGAGAAGATGCGTGAAAAAGCGTGCGTGAGTGCTCGTGCGTGTAAGTGCTCTCACAAAAACATCTGGTTAGGGTGGAAGTGACACAGTGGCTGACAAACTTCCCCGGCTTGAAGTGGCACTCTACATGAGAATGTAGAATGAGAAGCCACGCTACAAATAAATACTGCAGCATTTGTTTGTGCCCGCTGGAAATCGAATTCCCAGTCTCCTATAGCAGAACTCATGCCTCAAAGCACTGAGCTATTTGTCCGCTACGAAAACATTCAGCAAAGAGGCTATAAGTGTGCTTTCTAAAATATCCACATCAGTATCATCCTCTTGAATGGGCAGCATCAGTAGACAGTAATTTTTCGGTCTTTCCAGAGATGTTTAATTGGATTCAAGTCTGGGCTCTGGCTGGACCACTGAAGGTGACAAATGGCTCCTGAAGCCACTCCTTTGTTATCTTGGCTGTGTGCTTTGGGTCATTGTCATGTTGGAGATAACAAAGTGTTGCCCTAGTCTGAGTTCCAGAGCACTCTGGAGCAGGTTTTCTTGAAGAATCTCTCTATATTTGGCTGCTGTCATTGTTTTTGTATTGTTCCCCAGATTTGTGCCTGGACACAGTCTGGTCCTTGGACTTTCTTGCACTTCATTACTTTTGGTTTCTGCTCTGATATGCACTGTGAACTGTTAGACCCGTTATACTGTAGATGACTCCAAATCATGTTCAAGCAATTGAATTTACCACAGATGGACTCCAGTCAAGTTATAGATGAATCTCAAAGATGATCAGTGGAAATTGGATGTGGTGCTACATCTCCTCGCTCTTATAGGCTCTTTCTCTGAGGACGCAACGATACTTTGCGAAGACACATTAAAATGACACACTTCTTCTCTACACAGACACGCATGAGAAGCATGTCTTCTCATGTAGAAGAAACCGAGCCACACTTTCATGCACATGCATGCAGGCGTTCATGCACGTGCTCACGCATGCCAAAAAGAAGGGTCCACATTAGGGTGTAAGTAACACGTGGGCTGACAAACTTTCCCAGCTTGACGTGGCTCCATTTCTTCTACATGAGACTGTAGAAGGAGAAGACACGCTACACACAAAAGCCACAACATTTGTTTGTGCCTGCTGGGAATCGAACTCACAGTCTCCCAATGCAAACCAAGTGTCTTAACGCACTGAGCTGTTTGCTCACTACAAAAACCTGTGCTATAGGCTCGTTGATCTCTGAGAATGAATACTTTGACCATCACTGGTGACTTAATGAGACATGTTATGTGACTGCATTTGAACACATTTTTATCAGATTTTACGATTATGAATGTTTTACATTTTTGACAAAAAATGTAGCCTTTTTTTCAGTTTTTTGAACAATCAAGGAATGTTTTATGGCATCTAATTTTGACATTTTTTTTGACATGTCAGAAAATGGTGTTTTCTGGCGTTTAATCAACAAAATATGATTCTGGAGGGTGATTTCATGCTATTTAATGGCATTTTAGCGCATTATTTGCATTTTTTAATTTATGGCATTTTTGGCCATTTTCGACATACTAACCCCTTATGTTTTTTTCCATTTTTGGACCTATCACAAAGTGGTGTTTTCTTGCGTTTAATCAACAAAATATCATTCTGGGGGATGATTTAATGCTATTTTATAGCATTTTAGTGCGTTATTTTCTTTTTTTTAATTTTTGGCATTTTTGGCCATTTCCAACATACTAACCCCTTAAGTTTTGGTCCAATTTTTGACCCATGCCAAAATGAGGTTTTCTGGCGTCTAATGGAGAAAATATCACCCTGGGGGATGATTTCACGCTATTTTCTGCCAATCTAGCGCGTTTTTTCCATTTTTAAACGATGTTGATTTTTGGCATTTTTCGACATACTAACCCCTTACGTTTTGGTCCGATTTTTGACCCATGCCAAAATGAGGTTTTCTGGCGTCTAATGGTGAAAATATCACCCTGGGGGAGGATTTCACGCTATTTTCTGCCAATCTAGCGCGTTTCTTCCACTTTTAAAC
>JAFBJQ010007702.1:24089-52992 GCA_016785345.1 Trinectes maculatus | reverse complement strand
GCTTGTATAGAACCGTGGACAGTTCTTTTATTATTAAAAGTTGCAAAAACAAAGATGGACGTGGTTTTTGGCCGTTCATATTAAGGGTGCAACATATGGCAACTGTTCATTTTCAAAAATTTAATCAAACTCTTGCATGACCATAACTGACTGACTCCACCCCTCCTCACTCAGAACATACAAATAATACGCACATGCGCGGTGAGAAAAATAGTACATAACAAGTAGATCTTCAGCAAACACAAAATTCCCTCCCCTTTTGTGCCAATATATAAACAGGCCTTTGGTTCGCTTATTTTTACATTAGGTGTTGCGTCATTTTGTGAGTTGAACCCACAGTTAAACTGGAGAAGGACAGTAGCTATATTGATTATTATTCTTCAGACAACGAACATAAAAGGACATAACTTATGCATTAACATTCATTCACCGGTTCGATATTTCCTCTTTTGTCTGTGTTTGTGTCTGTGTCCTCTCATTATTATTATATCTCCTCCCTGTTGAACATAAAACCCCAAGAGAACGCAACTTATTCTTGCTTATTGGGGATTATAAGGTCCTCTGGGAGATGTAGAAAGTTAAAGTGTGAAAAATTCATTCATTAGAGTAGTAATTGAGGTAGATAAATATCAGTCTCTAATGGTCTCATCGCTCATTATTTACAATGACTATAACTGTGCTTTGCTTGCTTTAAAAATAGCTGGAATTTGTCAAACTTTGACATGGGATTAGATTAGATTTAGATTTGAGAATAAACCTGGCTATTGACTATTCAGTCATTTTTTAAAAAAGCAGCCATAAATGTAGAGAGGTGGTTGTCTCAGTTTTTGCATTCTTGCTCCAAGGGCAAAATTCCGACCAGTCCTGAACATGTCATTTCGTAAGGGCTTTCATAAAAGACAAAAGTTGTGCATTCAGAGAGCATGACATCAGTTTTTGCCTGACGTTTGTAGGAAAGACTGAACATAAGCCCCTGTCACACCATAAAACAGAAAACATGACTACTACTATGTTCAGCTGGGGGTCTTGCTGTGTGGAGTTTACATCTTATCTCATCCCCCCACGGTTCAATCACATGCTTAAATATATCGGTGGGGCCACATGAGTAGCTACCTGTAGCAACAGCTCCCCATTGCTGATGCAACAATGCAGCAATTTCCCCTGACGTGAGTCCATATAAAAAATTATATCGACACATACACACAGTGAGAAAAGCTGCCGATACATGTATATGCCTCGTACAGGCCACAAGAAACTATAGTTTATTTATATAAATAGTAAAAGTTTGCTTTTTTGATAACTAAGACTCAGTGTGTGGTGGTGACAAAGCCACAGAGAACTTTAAGGTTCTCAGAGGAGCTTTTGAACATCTCCTCGCATTCATTTACAAAGCACAAATAAGTCAAAGACTATGTAAACTCAAAGTGGATAGTAGAGCTTTAATAGCAGTAATTGTTTTTATTCACTCATGTATAAGTCTTATAGGCAGACTGCTAGATAGAATAGAATAGAATAGAATAGAATAGAATAGAAACAACAAATCTTAAAGCTCTCAAGCGCCAGCGCTGAATCTAATAAACTGTGTATTGTCAAATTGTTTACTATTCATTGTTTGATGTGGTTGGCTGCAAATGAAATTCACCTATGTAGAAAAAAATGCAACAAAAAATGAAGTGAATGTGTTTTCTTCACCATATGCGGCTGTGGCCATCACTCGTGTGCAAGCTCTCCAATATTTATGCAGATTTCAAAGCAGTTTAATATGCTAAATGTTGAGAACACTGATTGTGATGAAGTGAGCTAATATCTCTTTGAATAACACGCACTGAGAAAAACCTGGAAATATACTGGACAAGAGATTTTATGATTATTTATTGAAAAATTAATTAACTGAAGAACAAATAAAAAACTTTTTTTTCATACTGAACTTGTCTTGTACTACTTCATAGTTAAAAGAGTGTGGGTGGGTGAGCCAAAGCAGTAGTCCCCAGACTCCACCCCATTCTCCACACACACACACACACGCACACACACACACACACACCCACACACCCACACACACACATGCACACATACACACTGGAGTGTAGCATCAGTTAAAAAGTGAATGGATCAATTAGGCAATTTATTCAACTAATCTTTGGCAGGGCCCACCTTTTTGATGCTGCCAACAAAATGACTGAAAACATTGTTAATGCATCCAAAAACTAAAAGGGGTTGCTTCTGCTTCTCACTCCCAAAAGAGTTGGAATAATTTGATCCTCATTCAGACGATGGAAGGCAGCCGACACTCTCTGTTGCTGGCAGTCAGCATGAAAGCACTTCGCCACCAACTTTCCCCCAATATCTCCTCAATGGAATCAGCTAAATGGCTATTAAACCAGTGCCTCCTGCCAACATTCTCCCTATAATCACAAGGAAGAAGAGGTGCTGGTTTGAGGGGGATTTGCATGACAGCTGTGTGTATTTAGTTTGGGGAGTGTGTTTTGTGTGTGTGTGTGTGTGTGCATTCAAGCATTAGGACATTGAAATGAACGTAATGAAAGATAAATATGAAGTACTAAGATGTTTAATCTTCCTAAATGTGTAAATTGCATAGCCCTTCATGCATGTTAATTATAAATGTAATCAATAACTCCAATCATTTAATACACTTTTTTTTACATTCTACATATTTATTACATTAGAACAATGTCAAACTTCTGACATTTTAGCTGGGAGTTTCTTGAGCTTAAACCAAGCTCAACAGTCCAAAACTAAAGCTGTGGAGATGTAGTGGTGTAAAGTTCCACAAAATGGATATTCACATAAAGTATATCTATGTAGACTTATGACATAAACCTTGGTATAACATGGATATTAAATGCCTGTGTTTGTTCACTGGGGTATATATTTTCCCTTTGTTGACGCCAACATAATGTTGGTAGAAGTCACAAGTTACTTTATTCAGAAAACAATTCCTCAGTGTTTCTTCAGGAGTTTCCAGTAGGGAAAAGGACTTGCTTGAGTATCAGAAGATGTTTCACCTCTCGTCCAAGAGGCTTCTTTCTTTACATATAACTATCTGAAAGAGGTTTCAGGCATTTATTACTCAGTGGGTGTTTACCTAACTATAGAGTTATTATATTTCCACCCTCCTTTCTTAGCCTTATGGCTACAGCTACTGAAGTCAAACAAAGTTTGCTGAAAGTATCATGTTATAGAGAACAATCTTTCCAAATTAGAATTTGCTAAACTTTAAAAACAAAGCCAAAACAACAGAGTCTTGATTTTACTGCAGAACGATTTTACTGCAGAATAAAAGACAACTGACAACCGATTTATTACCTGTATACACTTGACATTCCAAACAATCTGTGTGTGTGCCTTTGACAGTGTGTGTGTGCGCACATGTGTTTGGTGTGTTCGATCCCAATGAAATATGTTAGTATGTATAGAAGGCTTTAATGGACACACACACACACACACACACACACATATGCAGAATTAAAGACAACTGAACAAGCACTCATCTGAATCTTGTAACCATGTTCACCACTCATTTCAAATTATTAATGAACACTGTGCAATGTGATGTGATTTTCCTGTACGGGGCAAAAAGTGTTGGTACTGGTATCAATGAAAAATGTACCATAAACTAATGGTATCATACCGAAAGGAAAAATGTTGGTGTGCACCACTAGTTGGGATACTCTGACTGCATTTATTTTCACTAAAAACTAACTTAATCACTTTTTTTCAAAATGTTTTGTTGTGAGCTGTTTAGGTGCAGCTCACTCTGCTATATCATAGAGAAGAGAAGAGAAGAGTAGCGTCTGTAATTTGAGATGGTACAGATTGGAGAGGTAAAATTGTAGGATGTCTCAGGTCCAGATTTATTGTCACCTCTTTTGCATGATGCAAATATTATATAAACAAATACAGTTGGACACTGAAGTGCATGTCTGTGTTGGATCTATTACTGGGTCCACCAGGCTTAACAAAATGCTCCCAGCTGGATTACTGACAGATAAGTATTTCACTATCTTTCTTGTGGGATTGCATTCCTACTGTATTAGCATGTTTGCATGTGTTTTTGTAGCGGGGTTATTTTCAACAGCCTTCTCAAAAATATGGCGGGTTGTTCCTCTTAAAGAAGTTTTATTATTTCACTGAATCAGTGAACAATTTGGACAAAGTGCTGAAAGAAACCAAAAATAAATGCCAAAAAAAACAAAACAAAAACTATTTACACATGTACGTGGGCTGAACAGAGATCCACTTTTATTCTTAAAGCCACTTAAAGAAACAGAAAACCACTCTCTCTGCATTACTGACCACCAACTCCCTCTTCTTGCAGGCTCAAAATGGTGGCTTTATAAATGATCAGCCCCTCCCACTGGGCCTTGCCCAAAATAATCTTGAAATCAAAAAATGAATGGTTTACTCAAAAATAAACAATAAGGAATATTCAGCTGAATCCTACAATGACAACAAAATATTCATCTTTACAATTGCTATCCGGCACCACAGCACTGCCTATTTTAACTAGTGACCATTTTCCCGCGTAGTCCCCTTTTTATTTGCCTCTATAACTACGCCCCTGTCTGAGGCAGCGGGGAAACACCAGCGTCTATGAAGAGTGTGTCGGTGGGTGTAGTAAATGAGTGTGTGTGTTCTGGTGTGTAGCGCTAACGAGTGTGCCCCCTCGTTGAACTACAGGAACTGTGGGGAATGGAGTGTGGTGGTACAAATGTCTGATGAAAAGAATGGGACTGGGAAATGCTTGGCGTGTCACGTATGGCGGTGACGGGTATGTGTATGCGCATGCATGTGCGTGTGTCTGTATGTGCGTGTGTCTGTATGTGCGTATACTGGCCGCACTCGGACGGGGCCGCTCCATCACAGTTTTACAAAAAGAGCAACCTCAGGGAGCCTCCACTTTGTTTGGATACTGAGCTCCGTCACTTACTCAATTCAGCCAGTTATTCACTTGGTTTCAACCATTTCCCTCAACATTCCTTTTTAAAGCATATTGAGTTTTCTCAAGGGTCCTCTCCCCACCACGGAAGTCAGTCCCACTTTTCTCCCAGCCAGGACACCCTTGTGGACAACGGCCTCTGCGCTCTAACTTGTCCAATTGCAATTCATCTGTCCAGCTCTGAGACAGAATCTTACAGTGTGTTAGTAATGAATTTGTAAAAGTGATGTTGGAAGAACCAGCTGATTGGCTGGAAGGTTGGTTTTTTTTTTTGGTTGTTGCTGGTGGGGCGGTACTGTGAAGTTAAAAGACAAATAAGGAAAGTCATCAATATGTCCCTGCAGTCATTCATAATTCTCTGTGTTTCATGTAAGGAGAAGCCAGTGGCATTTTTAGAATCAGCGCTGGAATATTACTGTGATTGGCTAAAGAAAAGAGATGCAGAGATTTTAAGATGAAACACTTCTCCATAGAGAAATCCTCATTTGACATGGACTCAATTATCTTTGAACCTGAAATGCACTGCAGGGCCAGCAATAACCATGCTCCTGAGGTAGGAAATCAAAGACAGGTGATTAAAACATAATGGTCCTGGTTAAGTTGATTAACATTGGGGTTCCAGATAAAGTAACCTCGAGCAGATTTCCAGCCTATTTAAATATTTATGGAATGTGATTAGTCCGCAGAGCCACAGCCATGTTAAAAGGTTTATGTATAACTTGCAGATCACAAGATGGGAAATTAACATCTTAAAACAGAGGAAATTGAGGTGGAATCACTAAGGAAGGGAGGATGATGAGAGCAGAGAGAGAAAGTGACCGATTTATTATCTGTATACACTTGACACTCCAAACAATCTGTGTGTGCACATTTGTCTGTGTGTGTTTGTGTATGTGCGCGCATGTGTTTGGTGTGTTTGATCCCAATTAATAGACAATGTATTGAAGGCTATAAAGGACCCACGCACACATGCACACACTCACACACATACATTCAGTACATACATATACAGTCTCTGTCTGCACCTTTTGAATTCTGACACACGTAACAGCTAAATACTGGAGGCACAATGCTTTTGGCTTGTGAACAGAGAGAAAATGAGCCATAAGTAAATTTTCCTTTTTAAATTAAATTGATGGAGCAGTGACTATATAATAGTCACCATACTCCTGCTAATACCACAGTTTCATCTTTTGTATTATGTATTGATCTAATTATTTATTCATTCATTCATTCATTCATTTTGTTCTGCAATTGCCTCCCATCCTTTGCTTCAAAGAGATTTTATGTTATATAATAATTTTTCATTCAGCTAAATATAAGAGCTAACTCGGATTTTGAGGATTTTGAGAAGGCACACCTTTCAGATACCTTTGAGTACACAATCATTTCCTCAAATGGTATAATGCAGGGGTGGCCAATACGTCGATCGCGATCGACCGGTAGATCGCGGCGGTAGTGTGGATAGATCGCGTGCCAATTACAAAAAACATTCCGCAAATTACGATGCGACGAGTCCGACATCTAACGAGTGTCACCATGCACCTGCCCACATTTGGAAACGTAGCGTCATAGCTCGAGACCCGATGTCAGGAATGGACACAACTTGACAGTGCGCGCGCTCCACAGAGCAGCGTGAGACGTGTGTGTGTCAGCGTTTGACAAACGGTTGAAAGACTGGAGACATGGAGCTGAGATCCAGACCTCATGGAGAGTTTGACAACTTCCTCGCAGAGGAACCACAACCACACAAACATGAGGACATGTGCCACCTCCTTCATTACTGCATTATTTGTTGCACATATTTTTCCAAATTCCATCCCACCATGACCGATGATCATATGGTAGTCTGCTTGTACCTGGCAACCAGTACAGTGCAAGTCATCAGAAATGTATTGTGCCATAAAGGTTTTATATAAACAGTATATACACACACACACACACACACACACACACACGCAAACACACACACACACACACACACACACGTTTTGACCTGGTCATTGTAAAAGTAGCTCACACGCCGAAAAAGTGTGGACACCCCTGGTATAATGCATCTTTGAAGTCTGACCTAAATCCCTGTAGCAAGCAGTAAAACACCACCGTAAATGCAGCCTCAGCAACAGTACGATTCTATGTGAGATGAAATTAAGTCTTCTTTCTTCCTTTGAGTATTCTGTACAAGGTTGGATGCTGCACCTTGAATGCATCCTACTACCTTACCAAATACCAAAGATTTAGTGAGTAAACCATTACTGTCAGCAAACTACTGACATCTTTATGGATGTCAGTGCACAGCCATTTGGTCTGAGACTGCTGTTGATTTGTTCTGAATAAGACATGGTGGGTATGTTTTTCCAAAGTGATCACCACTAAAAGATCCAGGGCAAGTATTTTAACACCTACCCTTAGGTCCATTTGCCTCCGTCCTCCGTCTTCCCCTTTTTCTTTTTCTGTAACTGTCCCTCCTCAAAGCTCCTCTACTAAGCCTCCAGAGGTTTCTGTCTCCATCTGGACCTGATGCCAGAGGCCTCATAGGGCTGTTAGAGTCAGGCACAGCAGCCCAGCAACCATCCCTTCCCACATGCATAGATCTGCTGGGAGGTGTAGCTGGATATAGCAAAAAGAAGGAGCACAAAACCCTAAATGCACACAAAATGGCCTCATAGGGACAGTTGTCACTGACATCATACAGTATACCACGTTGGTGATGCACTGGGACATATCAATCAAAGCCTTTTTAGTCCATTTGGTCTGGACCAAGAAAAGCTATACAAGCCTCTGAGGCAAGATAACCTTCTTTGACTTTGTAGCTCAAACTTCCTTTATGCTTTAAAGAAAAAGAAGAAGAAAAGAAGAAAGCTTTTATTGTCATTGTCACAGTACACTATACAACGCAATTTGGTCTCTGCTTTTAACCCATCACACACTCGTGGAGCAGTGGGCTGCCATACAAGACGCCTGGGGAGTAATTGGAGTTAAGGGCCTTACTCAAGGGCCCAGAGTGGTGCCGAGCTGGATGTGAACCCCAGCCCCCACCGCCTCCACTGTGCGGGTATAACTCAGATAATGTGGAAAAGCAGAATAAATATTGTGTTTTTAGTGGCAGGTCGTCTCTTCCTTTAAAGGGGACTTACATAATGGATTGTCAAGCTAAGTTCTTAGTAGCAAACCAGATTCATCAGACTAAGTTAAACATCTCTCTGATTTTTTTATTCATTTTTTTTTTATTGACTAAAGAATAGTTGACTGTGGGGCAGCACTGTGGTGCAGTGGTTAGTGCTCGTGCCTCATAGCTTGGTTCGAATCTCGATTTGGGGATCTTTCTGTGTGGAGTTTGCATGTTCTCCCCGTGTCTGCGTGGGTTCTCTCCTGGTACTCCAACTTCCTCCCACATATATACAGTATGTTGGCCCTGCGATAGGCTGGCGACCTGTCTAGGGTGTACCCTGCCTCTCGCTCCAAGCCAGTCGGAATTGCCCACGATCCTGAAAAGAATAAGCAGCAGAAAATGACTGACTGTAGTCAGCTTTCAGGTTTAGTTAGAGTTAGTGTTTTTATTAAGTTAGTTAGTGTTTTTGTTAAAGCAGAAACACAGACAAGAAAATGAAGAGAAAGCATTTTACTCTGTTTTTCAATCACTTTCTCAATTTAGGATATTTCTTATTATTAGTGTTTTTCTGTATTAGTGGAAATTATTGACCTGCTAGTTGAAGCAGAAGCTCACAAAAATGTTTTGGGGACCACAAACAAGACAAGAAATGAAATGAAAAGGCAAACATTGATTTTGAATGTAACACTCATTACATGTACTACTTTACATGTAGCATTAAACGTTGTAAAAACACTAGAAAATATCATAGGGTGACTATGAATGAGTGTGACTCAGTGGCGTAGTGGTTATGTTACTGGTCTGGTGATGCCGAGGTTGTGAGTTCGCTTCCCGTGTCCGTCCTGGATAGCGAGTCCCATAAACAAACACGCTTTTATGGGAGGTGGTGGCGAAGAGGCATAAGAGTCAGGCGTTGGACCCAGAGGTCGCCGGTTCAATTCCCAGCTCGGCCGAAAACTTGGGTGATGCGCCACCATCCGGGACCAGGTCTAATAAGCCTGGGTACGTGAGGTTGCTGGTTTGCATCCCGGAAATCAGGAGAAGTGCCACCATCTGTCCACCACCTTGGACCCTTGAGCAAGGCCCTTAACCCCCTGAACTTGCTCCCTGGGCGCTCCTCGTGGTGTAGCCTTCTGCTCTGCATGTGCATGTCAATAGTTTGTATCTGTGGCCTCATGTGTACAATGCATATGTAGAAAAATTAATTTCCCCATGTGTGGGACAGTTAAAGGTGTTCTTTCTTTCTTTCAATACATGTCACAATTTCTGGTAATATTGCATTTATGGTTATATTGTTGTCAATATTGTTGTTGCTGAGATACAGTACAGCAACAGTAAAGCATTGGAGTGACAATAATAATTTTTAGTGTGCATATATTAAAAAAAATCTTCATCACTGAGATAAAGAAAGCAAACATCATGCATTTGACTTTTTTTTATCATTCCTTTTTTTCTGCAAACTCATTATACTTTGTCTTTGCTGTGCTGTGTAGCCAGATGGTGAGGCATCTTGCATTCATAATGCCGTCATAATACCCACCGCACACTTCAGTCAGTCCATCTATTGTTTACAGAGCTTCCTTTACGACCCCAACCCCAGGGGTACCCCATCTCATGGTCTGTGGAGGTGTACAGGAATCATATTGTACATGTACTTCTGCATGACATCCTCTCCATAGGTCAGGGGAAGTCTTCTGTTCTGTAACATATCAATGTGGCATGTTGAGAAGTTGAAATATAGGATTGCAGTCACTATTATATTATATTATATTATATTATATTATATTATATTATATTATATTATATTATATTATATTATATTATATTATATTATATTATATATATTACTTGTATAATTAATAATTATAAGTCATGTTGTTAATGTGTTGTGTACACGTGGCATCCATTGCACTTCTGTCCATCCCTGGGAGTGGGATCCCTCACATGAGTGTCTCCTGGAGGTTTCTGCGTTTTTTTTCCTCTGTTAAAAGGGGTTTTTTTGGCAGTTTTTCCTTGCCCTTGTTGAGGGTGTAGGTCAGAGGATGTCATACCCTGTACTCTTTGTTAAAGCCCTATGAGGATAATTGCAATTTGTGAATATGGGCTACACAAATAAAATTTGATTGACTAGGAATAAAACAGTAAGAAAGAGGTGTAGAAATGCTTCTAATGTGCTTCTGAACAACTGGTGAAGCTCACGAATCAGTGAAAAGTAATTTATACTTTACCTGTTTTAGTTACTTCATGTATTGAGAAGCTTCACTCAACTTAAAAACTCCCAGATGTTCTGTTTATGGTTATCTGTTGACTCCCCCACCACAAGAGATTCTTGCCAGCTTGATGCTAGTTACAAAAACATCAACTTTGAGCCTCCAGAAAGTACTTTGTAAGCAAATATATCAGTACAAATGATGCTTGGCATGTCACTGGTACATTTACAACGGCTCAAAGACATGGCAGTGCGGGTCTAATTAAAAATGTGAAAGGGCTAGCCGCCTGTCGCTTGTTGCCAGCTCTTGGCAGCTCTCCTGTCAGGCAGCCAGCTGTTTAGTCCCGCCATGAATTATTGCTAGACCCACCACCAGGCATTGTGGGATTGGCAGAGCTGGGTGAAGAGCTATTGTGCTCAACCACTGAAGGAGAGGCAAGGAAAAGATAGAAGCACAAACATTCCCCAACTTCAAGTTCCAACAGACAGAACTTGCTGCTGCTGTGGACAGAACAACAGCCTGTTGCTGAAGTGAAGTATGAGGAGAAAATTTAGGGTTTGATACTAAGTAATTAATATATGAAGAAATATTACAATACATACTACACATTTCACTGTACATTTCCTTGCAAATTAATGCCATATTGCAAGATGAAAATGAATACTACATTCACAGGGTTCACTTGCATGTGTGGTACACATGAATATGCTGAAACTAGAACACTCCCCATATTTCATTTCATTTGAGTAATAATTTATTTGTATTTACTTTATTTCATATGTCAGTAACTCCATTTCATATATTAGTTATTAACGAATGTCAGGATAAAAAGCATTGTTACTGTGTACATTATTCTGGTGGTTATGAGTGAAATGTAACACATAATAGTTATACACTACTATACTCTATATATACATGTGTGTGTAAGAGAGAGTAGTTGTGTATGTGTGATATTATACATGTGTGTATGAGAGCGAGTAGTAGTGTGTGTGAGAGAGTTTGATTGAAATGGAAGGAAAACTGAATTCTCAGTTTCTGATTGGCTGAAACTATTGCGGAAGTATGGGGCAATTTATCGCGCAAATGGCTGATAGGGAAAGAGTTAGCGATGCCATCGGCATCTTAAATAACATTTTACATGCCCCAGTTGTTGTGACGTCATTGTCAGAAATGCTGACTCAAAGACAACAGCCATCTACCGCTAACGTGACCGTTGACGAGGAAATGTGGCGACTGTTCAGAGATTCACAGTGCACGCGCGGAAGCTCCACTTCATACGGGGCTAGCGCTAGCAACAGATTGCAACCAAAGCCACCTGCTATCAAGCACAACAGTGTTTCCGTGGATGGGCTTCAAAGTCAAGGAAGAGGTGACTTCAAGAAGATAAAATCATTTTTCTTCATCCACCCATCATTTTAACTCAAGTGACACGCATGTCACGTTCTTGCGAAAAAATAGTAATATTAATAACAATAACAGTGAGACTTACCCAAATTAGGTAATAGTTTTGTTTATTACATAAACAGGTGCAATATCAAAACCATGTATTTTATCAAACAAATTTAGTGAAAATGTTTGATTCAAACAAAATAATGTACCTACATTCCCATGTGTTATGTAATGTGTTGCTGCTTTGCATAGATGATATATGATGAACGGTAAGGTTTTAATTTTCTGACATGTGTTGGTGCTCTGCATGCCCCTGTTTGTTTGTATCAAGCAGCTCTCATTTGCTCAGTTGTCTTGGATTTTGGTGATCGAGAAGGCCTTCACAGTGCTACTCTTCACTGGCCTTAATGAATATTCTGGAATACCTTGGGACAGAATGTCATTGCTAACCACTTACCCTATGTGAGAAAAAGTGTTTACATGGGAATACTCGCTTTTTAAGTTATTGAATTATTTGTTTGTCTGATATGATGATAAATGATGATAAAGTGCAAAGCTGTATTGGCCATCACTCTTCACTTGATCTCTTTGTCTTCATACCCTCCGCTTCCTCTGTTATGTAATGGCAAATGTTACTTTTATCATAAATGAAATTAGTAAAGATTTTAATGCATGTAATTTGCAGCATTCCTCCTATGATGATCATGTTAATTGTGTACAATAACGCCAGTTGTATGAAATTGCACATTTTAGGTCAACCACACAAAACCACCCAACCTTCAGCAAGCACATTGTACTGTTGCCTCATCCCGAATGGGGTGAAGTGCGCAAGCACAGAAAAGGATGAAACGTCACAAGAGAGACTATACCTTTGAAGTTAAGAAAAACTGGGAATCTGGAATGGTCCTTGCAGAAATAAGAGAAGCATTCAAGAACAAAATTCCAGAGGATGTCAGGTACTATATTGTCAGTGTGTTCTTTTACTAATTACTTTAAAATGTTATCTGTTATCCTATTGTTTACTTTTACTAAGATATAAGATTTATTGCAACCGTAGGCACCCCAACTTTTGCTTTATATTTTATTTTTTTATAGATTACCATAATGTAAAAAATGCTAAAACGCACATATTTTGTTTAAAAAAACAGTGATGTACATGTGTGTCACTGTGATGTGATGTATACAAATAAATTGATGCCATGGTTACCATCCTCACTTGGTGGATCAAGTGTCTCTTGAATTCTGTTCATGATAGTCTGATTTACATTAAAGTCAACCATTGATAATGGAACTAAAACATGCATAAATGGCTTCCAGTGCAGCTAATGTTTCTTGTCTCTCATCCCCTTCTCTGTGTTCTTATCATTGATAAAAAGGAAAAAATTGTGAGTTGGTGTCCATCAAGCTCATGGAATAATGTGTCCAAAGTCATGATGTCTGGTCCATTGCGGTCCATTTCCCTAGCAATTTCTTTTACACAATCCAGTGCGTTGGTGAAAAAAATAATAATGTCCTCCTCATCACCATTAACCTTCACTGCCAAAAACTGACCATGAAAAAAGAGCTATAAAAGAAGGAAAAACGTGGTTACCTGCAATTGAGCTCAAACAATGGGAAAGTTGTTTGATTAAATAGAGTTTATAAGCACTCTTTCAGCTAGCGAGCTAGCATAGCCTCCGACAGGTATGTGGTCTGTTTTGAAAGACTGAAAGCCAATCAGGAATTGAGGGTCAAAAGGGGGGGTGGGGCAGGAGGGTGGTATAGTAGTGAATGTGTGAGAGTATGATAGTGTATGTGTGCGAGTATAGTAGTGTATATATGAGGTTATGATTGTGTATGTGAAAGAGTATGATAGTGCAGTGTTTTTCAAACTTTTTGAGCCATGGTACATTTTTTACATTAAACAAAATCCCATGGCACACCAGCAATCGAAAAAAGTTAGAAAATGTTACAAAAAATTTCCAAAACAACACTTTCGATGTCTGTAGACATGTCATCAATGCGTCTGGCAACATTCAGCCCTGGCCCTCGGTCCATAACATAGGCACAAACAATCATTTGGAATGACTAAATATTTGTTTGTGTCAGGCTGATAGGTAAAGAGGACCCAGGAGCAGAGACTTGTTTCACAGCCTTTATTAAGTTGAACCTCTTTTTTCAGAGTGGCAAATACAGAGCTATGAAACTTGACTATACTCTCGTTAACCTAATGCTACTAGGGAAGTATCAATCCAAAAATCTACAAAAAACGCTCCAAGAGGGAGGAAAACCTATCTGTCAAACTGTCAACATGACAGTTTGACCAATTAAGTGAAATTGGACAATTTCCCACGGCACACCTGATGATCTCTTACGGCACACTGGTGTGCCACGACACAGTGGTTGAAAATAACTGTGATAGTGTATGTGAAAGAGGATGATTGTGTATGTGTGAGAGCATCACAGTGTATATAAGAGAGTATCATAGTGTATGTAAGAGGTTATGATGGTGTATATGAGAGAGTATGATAGCGTATGTGAGAGAGTATGATAGTGTGTGTAAGAGGTTATGATGGCGTATGAGAGAGAGTACGATAGTGTGTGAAAGAGAATAGTAGTGTATGTATGAGAGAATGATAGTGTGTGTGAGAGAGTATAGTAGTGTATGTATGAGAGAATGATAGTGTGTGTGAGAGAGTATAGTAGTGTATGTATGAGAGAATGATAGTGTGTGTGAGAGAGTATAGTGGTGTATGTAAGAGGTTATAGTGGTGTGCCTGAGAGACAGAATGGAATATGGCCTAAACGGCCCCTCATACCTGTGTGTGTATTTATATACATACACACACACGCACACACACACACAAACACACATTTATATATATATAGTGAAGGAGTAACAAGCCATCTGGCAGTGGCAGATCGGAGTGGGCGGGTTGGGGTGTAAGGAAACCATTTTCTGAATGTAGGTAGGGCCTGAACCATTCGCAGCACGGTAGGAGAAAGTGGGAGAATATAGGTAAACAAGCTGCTGCATTCTGGATGAGTTGCAGAGGTCGATGGCAGATGCTGGCAGTCTAGCTAGGAGGGAGTTACAGTAGTCCAGGCGTGATATTACAGGAGCCTGAACCGGTACCTGTGTAGGTGAAGTTCTTAACCCAATAGTATTTTCAGCAGTCTCTTTAGATGTCTTCTCTGCTGGAGGCATGTCACTAATTTACCCCTTCTGAAACAGATTAATATATTTTCCACAACCACATGATGTGTTTTTGACATGGTTTTAAAATAATGAGAAGCTACCCATTGTATCAGTAAGGGTTAAATAACTTCTTGTCAACTGAAACATAATCACCCACTCAGCAGTAATTATCCAATGGGAGGCTCTTACTTACTTGAATTAAATGCTGGACCCTGTTTCAGAAAGGAGGGTTAACAAACTCTGGGTTGACTTACCCTGAGTTGTCCAACTCAGAGTTTTCCGTTTCAGAACAAGTGATAACAGTTAGTTCAACTAACTCGGAGCTGATTTGACTCTGAGTTAAGCTCGCGCACGCCAAGATAAAAAGCCCTCATCAATGGAACAAAGACAACGTGATTCACCATGCCAATAAGTGAAAACAACCTGCAACTGCAGGTGCAAAGGATCGTAAAGTGGCATGGCAGAAGACTGAATTAATTTTTTTTTAATATTATCGTGAGTGTTTAACATGTTCAATATTTATATTCTAATTACGTGTTTGTGAACACAGGTGCTGTCCAACAGGTACAAAACATACTTGGCAGCAACTGAAGATGAAATATAATAATATAGTACAAACAGGTAGGCTATGTTTGTTTAGCCTGACCTGAACAGCAGTGAGTGGCTGCATTCAACATGTGCTAAGTTAAATCTTCTGGGCAAAAGAGTCAATGTTTGAGCTGTCCCAAAACTGTCAGTATTTAATATTGACTATTTAAACACCTAAATGCCTTTATACATGTCTCCAAATTTATGCTGAATGGTTATTAAGAAACGAACAGTAACGAATAACAGATTTCAATCGCAAATCGCATAACCCCTACATTCCACCAGATGCATGTGCGTTGCGTCTGCTCTGCGGCATGGCTGTGGAGTTTCAATTTTATTCAATGTGTGCCACAGTTTGTACTGCCATTTGCAAAAAAACTCACGACACAAAGAATGTGCTGATGTGAGGGCTGAGAATGTTGTTGAGATAACTGATTGACGGTGCTGAAAAACGGTAGCGTTCATACAACTATTCATCTGGAAATGATAAAACGTCTAATCCGAGTCTGATGATCCTCTCCCGACGGAGATTCCTGCGCAGTATTTGTGCTTCAACATAAATCGGGCCTTCCAAAAAAGGACACGCCATATCTGCTGCCCTTTTCGGTCTACACACAGGCTCAGATAAAGAGGACAAACTCAGAGCTAGTTGGAGAAAACCTGCCAGCGAGCTGGCTAGATTCACAGAGTATATTGCCATGGTAACTGACTCAGGGTCGAGCTGAACCAGCTTTGTGAAACCAAAAACCCAGAGTTTCCTCTGACTCTGAGTCAACTAACTCAGAGTTTTCAGTCTGATGCTTGTTAGACTATCTGCCGATAGCCGGTGTACTGAAGTCAATTGTTGTGCTTGACTTTATGGCCTGTCTGAATGAAGGCAGTCCTAAATTTCCAATTCTACAGAACTTACAAGACACAAATAAAATTTAAATTGCGTGACTCTCATACTTGTGGCGCAACAATAAGCGATGAGCTGACGTCAAATGTAGCCTTTGAAGAATAGCCGTCTAGACCAATAGGAGAGTGTTTTTTGGCTTAGATGCACTTCCTTTTGCAAGTTGTAATTGTCCAACAATGGCTGAAGCCGTTTTTATGATATAAAAACACATTTTCCCCATTTTTCTGACAAGGACTAGGGCCCTCTCTTACATTAACTTACATTAGTCTGTGTTGTTACCAGACCAGATCGAAGTTGCTGTATCTTTTGGAGGAGAGCTTTTGGGTTTTGGGGTTGTTTTTGTTTGGTTTGGATCTGCTGTTCAGAGAGATGAGGTGGGGTGACGGCCCAATGCGTGGCTGGCTCAGGGAGTCTCGTTTTGTTTCTTTATAGTTGGATCATCCTCCTCCCTTTTGTGTTGGTAACTAAAAATCTACTTTGTTAAATAAATCGTATTTATTTTGGTGTCAGAGTGCTTCCTATATGTACAGCCTCATGGTGAGCCATGTTTAACAATCTGGGGCCGTAACAAACAGTATCCCTCACAAAGCACATGTAAATAATATGCCATAACTTTAGTTTTACTCGGTCTATCGAAAAAAATTCAAAACGTGTGTGTCGACTGACTTCTGCACTAAGGACACAAGATCAACTGGAGATTCGGCGAATCTCCGTTTGGCGTCTGTTCGAGAAAAAGTGCTTATATCTACACCAGTGTGTCCATAAGGTTAACAAGTTCTGGACGGACAGACTGGAAGCATGCCAGTTCTCTTCTCACCTCACATGACAAGAGTCATGAGCACCATAACTCCATGAATGCATGGAAAGAACTGGCAGTGAGGATTACAAAAAGTTGAAACAATTGACAAACAAGAAATGGCATTTCTGGAGGCTGAGAGAACCAAATGGAGAGTGGTGCTGATTCATATTGTTCAGTCTCTCATGAGCTCTCTTGCAATTAGGAATTTAGCACTAAGGGGACGTACAGAAACATTGTTTTCTCCATCAAATGGCAGTTTTCTAAAAGAGGTTGAATTGATGGCAAGGTTTGATCCCATAATGCAAGAGCACATTAACCGTGTCCAGAAAGGCAATTGCAGTCACACCAGCTACCGTGGTACAAAACAAACTCATAGATTTGTTGAGTAGCAACAAATCACTTCAACAGTAGCTGAGGATATCAAGCTGGCAAAGTTTTTCTCCATAATTCTAGATTGCACTACAGATATCAGCCACACAGCTGTCAGTTGTGATTCAAATTTTGTGGCTACAAGAGAAGCCCCATACCAAGGAGTATTTTATGGGGTTTTTGGAAGACAAGTCCACAAATTTGGCATCCTTGATTCTAAACAGCCTGGAAGAGCTGAAAATTCCCTTTGAGGACTGCACAGGCCAGTCATATGACAATGGGGCCAAATGGGCGGAAAAAACAAGAGCGTTCAAGCTAGGCTCCCTGAACTGAATTCGAGAACTCTCTTTGTTCCCTGTGGAGCTCATACATTAGATTGATGCCACAAGTTACTTTGGAATTCTGCAAAAACATTACATTCTGTTTTCAGCCTACACTCACAGATGGGCCATCCTGCAAAAACATGCAAATATTACACTGAAGATGTGGTCTGAAACAAGATGGGAAATTAAGATCAACAGTGCTGAGCCCCTGAGGTACCAAGCAGCTGCAGAGAGGCTTTGATTGAGGTGAGAGACCACACCAAAGACTCAGTCATAAAGATTGAGGCACAGTCTTTGTTTGGGGAGGTGGGATCATACCGAATTTGTACAGTGGTGTGGTATGTGGTATGTGGCATCCTGAGAATTGCACTTACTCTTCCTGTGATCTGTAATTTGTGAAGAAATATCTGAGGTCCACTATGTCGCAGGAACGCCTCTCTGGCCTTGCCATCATCAGCGTGAATCATGCAATTGCTAAACAGATTTCATGTGGCAACATTATTGATGACTTTGCATCAAGAAAGGTAAGAACGGTCCAAATTAGCAATTGTTTCATTTCAGTGTGTGTGGTGTGAAGTGCAATCGTGTTAATTGTGCAATTTAGAAATTCCTTATTTTAATTGTATCTGCCTTGTATACTTTGATTATTGATTATTATATGTATGTGTACCCACCCCCCAGACAATCCAGTAACCCCCTCCCTCCCCCCGAAAATAACCCGCTGAGGCACAGATCTCTGTGGCTCAAGTTGACTGAAACAGCCAAAATGCGAGATCAAACGATATGCATTCTTTGCATCAGTAACATTCTCCACCGTTACAGTGATGCTCATCTTGTTGAAGATAAAGTCTTGTGACCCCAAGAGTTTTTAAACTGACCGTTGCGCTAGTCTTCCGCGGTTTAACAAGTGATATCAGGAGCATTACTGCAACCAACTGGCTGCAGTGTAAGGACAAGTTGGACCTATCTGTCCTCAGGGCCTCCTGGTCTACTGCAGTGAAAGCAGAAATCTGAGCTTTCAAGAGCCTGTAGACCTTGTCCATCAACCATGGCTTCTGAATGGCCCCAACAGTGATGGTCTTGACATCTGACAACAGTGTCTGCATACTTCTGGAGGTCAGTGGTCTGTGGTGATGCAACAGTCCTGAAGTGCCTCTGATGACCCTTCCGACCAGAGTTGTACTGTTTTAACACTGGTTTGGTGACTTTAACTAGTGGTCTGTATGCCGGCCTTAGCATAACAGTGATGTGGTCCGAGGCCCCAAGGTGGGAGAGGGGGCAGGTCTTGCATGCTTCTTTTTGTGTGGTGAAAACCATGTCCAGCTTGTTGTGCCCACGAGTGGGAAAGTCTATGTGTTTATATATTTTGGGAAACACACTCTTTGGGTCTGCATGATTAAAATTCACGGACAAGATGAGAAAGACATCAGAGTGGGCTGTCTGCTGCTCGCCGATATGTTGCTACAGTTCATTCAATGCCTCTTGTTGCTGTTATTGGAGCTCGGAGGGATGTAAACAGTGACGATCAAAACTCCCTCGGTAGGTAGAATGAGCGGCATTTAACAACCATAAACTCCACTAACGGGCAGCACGGTGGCGCAGTGGTTAGCGCTCGTGCCTCACAGCAAGAAGGTCACTGGTTCGAATCTCGGTTCGGGGGATCTTTCTGCGTGGAGTTTGCATGTTCTCTCCGTGTCTGCGTGGGTTCTCTCCGGGTACTCCGGCTTCCTCCCACCGCCCAAAAACATGCATTGTGGGGGTTAGGTTAATTGGCCACTCTCTAAATTGTCCATAGGTGTGCATGTGAGTGTGAATGGTTGTTTGTCTGTTTATGTATTCTGTGTTGGCCCTGCGATGGACTGGCGACCTGTCCAGGGTGTACCCTGCCTCTCGCCCGATGTCAGCTGGGATCGGCTCCAGCTCCCCCCGCAACCCTTAACAGGAGTAAGCGGTAGAAGATGAATGAATGAATGAAACTCCACTAACGGTGAGCATTGTTTGCAGACCACAGTAGCGTCACGACACCAGGCATTATTGATGTCAACGCAGAGTCTGTTCTTTTCGCTCATCTGCTTTCTCTCGCGCCTCCTGTGGTGTCTCCACTGTGGGCAAGATGCAGAAGTCGGGGTCGATGGTTTGGAACTTCGGAGCAGACCATGATCTCTCACACCGCACTTAGCTTGGCATTTATCTGCCGAAATGTGGTCACACAATCACGTGGAAACACGCAGAAGACATACAAAAACACTGTGACTTACAAGACAAAACACAAAAAAAAACACCTCTTTGCCGGGAGAGAGAGAAGCCGCAGCGTGTTGCCGCCATGTTGGATCTATATCTCGTGGCAGTAATTTAAGGCTTGTCAGCCAGAGTCTTGTTTCCACAGCAAGACACAAGAAACCTTGTCCACGTTTGCCTAAAATCCCACACACTGACCTTTAATTCAACTCAAACCAACTTTTCCCACAAATACAGAAAAATACTGACTCTCCTGAGTACAGTAAACAAGCAGTGACAACCAGTTAATACAAAGGATTATTATTGTCATATGAAAAGTGAGTCCTTTCCTGTTCCCTTCCCAACCTACCATTATACTGTAACTCTGCCAAGAAAATATTGCCATAGTCAGTCTTCTCCTTCCCTTTCCCTTCATCTAAAAAGAATGTTTTCATAATATGAAATAATAATGCCCTGTTTGCAGCTCCCATCTGGGCTTCATAATGGGGGTGCAGGACTGAAAGAAAAGTGGGTGAATTAAAGTTTAAGGAGATGGCAGTGAAATTTCAGCAGTGTCTATTAAAACTCAGATATAAAGGAAATGGAAGGGGTGGAGTTGGATATGAGATGGGGTACTGAATGGTAAAGAGAAAGGAAAATAGATGGAGGATTGGAAATAATAGGTTTGTAACATTTTTTTCCCCTCACTACGCACTCCCCTGTTTGGCTGACTGGGTGCCGGTTTGGCAAGGACTCGTCATTAAAGATGGCATATGTGAACGTCTGCAGCCTGTCTCCCCAGACTCTTCCCCCTACACCCCTGCCAACCACCCTCTCCTCACTGATGTTAAAAGAAATCTTTATTGTCAGTCACATATCTTATTCACTTTGTTCACCTGCACTGACAACCTTAAGCTGAGAAGGAGTGTGTACATGTGAGTGTACACTATCAGTGTGTGTGCATTACACATGCATGAAAGAAAATGTGAGAATGGTGCAGATTTGTATGTTTCTGTGTATACTGTATGTGCATGCAACCACGGCTGTACAGTAGCCCAGTTCCCTCCCAATTCATTTCCATCCTCTTCTAGATGTTGACATTCTTTTCATTTTAAATGTTTCCTCATTAGCTGAAATATCTTTGAAATCTCCAAGGGAGAGGCTGGTAACGAAGTGATGTCGGCTACATCTCTCTATCTTCCAGTGTCTGACAGGTGGGGAGAATGAGGGGTGGGGTTGGGAGGGCTGTTTGATTTAAGAATGAGGGAATGACTGAGGGGAGGAGGAGAGGGAGGAAGCAAGAAAGGAAAGGATGTGGGAGGTGGACCTTGGTGATTTTGAGGGGTGGAAAATGTAGGGTGTCACCTGCTTTGCAGAGTTTATCCACCCCAGAAAGCCTTTCTGTGTCTCGCTGCACCTCTGTGATGGCAGCTCCTCGATGGGAAAAGCATGACATGTCCCTGTAAATTATTTATTTGGCTCTGTCACCAAGTTTGCCCCGTGTTTCATTATACCTGATTGGCTCCTTAATAGGGTGATTCATTTCATTTCAGAATCATTAGATTCTGTGCCAGTTATGGAGATGGCCTCTCTGAGGGGAGAGTCCAGTTACTTCATCTTTGAAGAAAGCCGCAGTTGTGTGGTGACCAGCTGAGTTTTCAATGATGAGTTCCCTTCATGGACCCTGTACTACAAATTCACCGTTTATAAATTTAATAGATCATGGATGGATTCTGTGCAAGAATCCATGTCAATTCCATAACTGCACCTTTTATGTAAATTATTTCTTTGGGCTGTTGTTCACCACTGTCAGCAGGTAAAGGAAATTCCCCACTGAATACGTTTGTGTTGAAGAACATCATCTTGCCGTGATATTAAATGGCTTTGCTCTTTAAATGTAGTGTGAAAGGCAAGTCTCAACAAAATAAAGCAAAATAATTGTAGTAAGAAGGGGAAATTTAAACTCACTGAGGAGTTGCGAATGGCAGGCCATCATCTGCTTATCTCCACAGTGTAATTTTTGTTTAGATCGGTTTTGATAGAAGTATCAAAATCCTGTGGGTGATGAGGTTAAAACAAACTGTGTACAATCCGTCGACTGTCTTATGACCCCTGACGCCATGTGGCTGATAAGAGGCAGTCAGTGCACGTGGTATTGAATCTGAGAGTGATAGACCGTGATTGAAGACTGCACATCATGCATACATATTTCAACTTTTGTATCTTTTAGCTTATCTGCACCTGTTTTTTTTGTTCTTGTTTGGAGAGAATTAGAGTTTATGCATCAAATGGATGATTATCTCCCCCCCAAAACTGGACTGGAATATTAAACAATAATTAAACAATAATTAACAATTTTACTTTACTTTGGGTTAATATACCCTAAAGCATACAATTACAGAATAATTAAATTTATAGATTTAATTACATATAAAATATGTACCTTTATAAAGTGTTGGCCTTATTAAAATTTTACTTTTTTACATGGTATGTAGAACTCATACAGTGCAAACGTAAGAAAATCAAGCAATCTTGTTTTCAGTTAGTGACATTATATTTTTTATATTATCTTTTTTTGCTCATTTACCTCGAAGTGGGGGATATTAAATGAACAAGCCAAATCAAAAGTGCTTCTATAGTGATTTTCAATTTATGAAATTAAACACCCTGATTATAGCCTTTTGCTGCAGTTAGATCAGGTTACATGTTTTGTATTGTGTATGTGCACAGAAAACTGATTCAGTGTATATTGTGACCTGTGGCTGCATTACCGCCTGAAGCAGGCTGATCCTATGATAGTCTGTAAACAAGGCCCACAAAAGGTTTTTATAAAGGCTGCCAAATTCCAATAAATCTTTACACGAGTGAAGCTTTCCTGTGTGTGGTATGGTGCATCCACACATAGGTAATGTCATGTGTTGTCAATCTGAGATGTGGGTCCATTGCGCTGTTCCATTGCATTGTCCAAGAGGGAAAATAAACTAGGGAGGTGGTGGCTTGGGACCAAGAGACTTTGGACTCACAGGTCGCCAGTTTGAATCCCAGTTTGGTAACCCAGGTTTCAGCAAGTATTTTGGGGTCTTGTGAGGGGCGAAGGGAGCTGGAGATTGACAGACAGATCGCAGCGGCATCTGCAGTGATGCAAGCACTTAACCGGTCTGTTGTGGTAAACGGGGAGCTGAGCCAAAGGGTGAAGCTCTCAATTTACTGGTCAGTCTTCATCCTGACCCTCACCTACGGTCATGAGCTTTGGGTAGTGACCCGGATAAGCGGTAGAAGATGAGACGAGTTTAACTATCAACTTATCAATCAATCAATCAATCAAATTGTATTTGTAGAGCCCATATTCACAAATTGCAATTTGCCTCATAGGGCTTTAACAAGGAGTACAGGGTGTGACATCCTCTGACCTACACCCTCAACAAGGGCGAGGAAACACTGCCAAAAAAACCCCTTTTAACAGAGGAAAAAAAACGCAGAAACCTCCAGGAGACACTCATGTGAGGGATCCCACTCCCAGGGATTAGTAAGGTGCATTAATAAGACACAGATATAATGATATGATGTAGATGGAAGGAGGGAGAGGAGACAGAGGAAGAGAAGGATAAGGTCTAAATGTCCCCCGACAGTCTCGGTCTATGGCCTGATAGCTGAAGGCTCTGGCTCCTAGTCTGCTCCTATGGATTTTTGGAATTGTGAGTAAACCTGCGTTCTGAGAGCGGAGTGCCCTAGTAGGATGATATGGGATTATTAATTTTTTTAGGTATGTTGGTGCCATACCATTTAGAGCTTTGTATGTGAGTAGAATGATTTTGAATTCGATTCTAAATTTCACAGGGAGCCAGTGTAGTGAAGCTAATATGGGGGAGATATGTTCTCTTCTCTTGGTTCTGGTCAGTACACGTGCAGCAGCATTTTGAACAGACTTCAGGCTCTTACTTAAGGACTTACTGCTGCAGAACTTATTGAAGACCATGTACCGCAGTCCTGTTGCTTACTCTAAATCCAACCATAACCCTTCCAAATATCATTTGGAAAAGAAAAGATAGTGTTCATCAATCACCAAGTGTCACTGTCTGACTGTACAAATAGATATTTTTAACTTTTCATTTGCATTGTTTCTCTAGGTTCTTCACCTGAGTCCTAATGACAAACCAACCTTTCTCGAAACCTAAAACTGTGAGTTGTACGTCACAACTATTAAGCTTCCAGTGTTGCCAGTTTCTTTTTGTGTTCATAGTAACACAGTGGTATGTTGCTCCTGCGCAAAATTGTAATATTAAGATCTTAACAAAAAATTACTAAACTGTCTTAACACATACAAACAGCCCACATTATGATGACAGAAATGATCTGATGCTCAAACTCTGGAATGTGAAGAGGCAATTTTGTGGTGAACACAGATCCAGCAAGGCTAAATCTAATCTTTGAATAAAGTCTCTGAATGTTGTTGTTATACTAGTATGGGAATGGCTGGTATCTACAGGAGAACAGAGAACTTCAATTTACTATAAAACATTGCCTCGTCTGTTTTACAGGCGGTTTTTGGTCATTTCAGAAGTGAACTGAACTGTAACATGTTTAGCCGACGTGGATATTGGCAAATGAATACTTCATTCGCACCAGTAAGTTTTATTTAGAGTAGGATTGAGTCAAGCCAAGGGGTTGGACAGTGTTTTGTTCGGTCATTCTCCATCACTGCTGTTCAGAGTGTGGATCACACCCAAGATGAGAGAAGAGGGCGTGACAATGTGGTAGCGGCAGCCTCAATTGGATTTGTCATGGAACTTTGATTGTCACTCCTTTCTTCTATCTCTCTACATTTATTTCTCTTTCCACGATCTTCTCTCTCGTCCTCTTCACCTGCAAGTTTAATATCATCCATCCTACTTCTCCTTCATCAGTAGTACACCACATCCCATGTCAGTATCCTCGCAAGGGTTGGGTGTTTTGAAGTGCATGGTGGCTTTGTTGCGGTCGTGCTGTTTATGCAGTCCCCCTTGTTTTGAAGTGACAGATTGGAGATAGTTATGCAATATTAAAGAGAGGCCTTATGAATTTTTGACATCAAATTAGTTGCTTCTCTGTTAACATCTTGTGGTTTGCAGGGGCAAAGAGGGCTCCACTGGGGCCACTCTGAAAGCAGGGCAGAAAAAAGGGTTCCACTTGCACTTTTAATGCATCTCCCAGTAATATAAATAGTAACCATAGCTCTATCATCATCACCCCAGCACCAATTAGAGGCTTTTCCTACTCCAGATTAAAATGTTATTAATCTGTTATTAAGATGGTCAATGTTTCAGGGGAATGACAGGGAAGAGGTGAAGCACTCTGGAGATTGTGGTTACCCTTCAGGAATGGTACACAGACCTGCAGGCATTGTGTTCTCTGACTCACAGCCAGTGACACACACACCCATTAAAACACATTTTCCATGCTTGCTGGCTTGTTGAACAAAATGACCATTTTTTTTGCTCAGCAATACCATTGACTGAGCACGTAGGTGTCAAGCTGCAAACCCCAAGGGATCCAATGTGTTCACTTGTGTGTTTGGGTACAATTAAGACGACATCTGCATACGAGAACTAAGAATTTAATGAGTCCTTAGATGAGTATGCTACATGTGAGACAGTTATCCTCTAAATGTGCACATGGAGTACAGAAACGAGCACTCACTGTGTCATCAGCTGACATACTATACAGAGTCCTTTGGAAAAATAACACCCACTGGCAACAGGTCCAGACATTCTCAGGATGGATCCTCAGGAAATGTGCTGCATAACTGTCTGATCTCACCATGTTCAGCTGCATGTCATCTTAACCACTGGCTGTCGAGGTAATGTCCAGAAAACACAGTTACTTTTGTAGGTGATTGTCAAATGTTCTGGGGAAAACAGTCTGATACGGAGAGTTTCTTTATCTGTGTGGCTATAGAAACCATCAATGTAGAAATGCAGTATAATGAGTCGTTGCATCAGAGATAACTCATGTAGCCAGAATAAATACACACATAGCATAATTCAAAAGTCTCCTTCCACTGCAGCCACATAGTTGTAATGGTGCATTGAATGAGGTGCTGAATCCGGGTCCGGAGCATGTTCCACGATCAAATACGTTCTGTTCTCTCAAACAGGCATCATGCAAATTAGACAGGAAGTGGTGTTCCTCTGATTTAGAATATAGAGCATGGGAAGTCAAATTAATAAGTTAGCCCTCAGTAATGCCGAAACTACTCTTTAATCAATTAAAGAAGAATTTATTTAATTAATTGAATAAAAAACAAACACAGGTTTAGCCCCTCCTCGTTCCCCAAGACACACACAAAGAGCTCAAGCACGGCACAGCTCATACAGTGACAAAGAAAATAATGTGTTGTTATGTTTGTGGAGCCTCACCACAACTTTGAAATGTCAGCTGCTCCCTCGACCTGTCATCTTCTTCCTCTGATGCTCTCCCTCTGTCTCTGTCCCTCTGTCCTTTATATGTCTTTATGTCTCTCAGCAGCTGCCCTTTGTGCATATTTGATTTCCATAGGCACTGCTGGAGTACACTCAGAGGCAGCCAGGTTATGTAAACACAGTGTGGGTGTGGCCGTCTTCATGTAGCAAAAGCAGTGGGATGTCATAATGTCATCATAAACAGGTATGGAGAGTGTGTACTGTGTCAACCCAGTCTTACAGTTAAACATATCATTTCTACGTTTGCCACGGCACCAAAACATATCCATGGTACAATTTCAGCCCGTAAATCGTACAGTGGGTACCTTTGTGGAATCCTGTAGTTTATATTGGTCGTCACATGAGCCTGGGCTTTCTGCCCATTTGAAAAAGAAACATGGACGACATTCATTCTCTGTCATAACTCATAAAGTAGTGTTCCTTCTTCATAGGCTCGAACACTTAATTGGCATAACAGGAATTGCCCTAAATTGGTTTAGCTCGTATTTATCAAACAGACATCAATTTGTACAAATTAATGATAAGTTGTCACAATACGTACAAGTCAGCTATGGAGTTCCTCAAGGCTCTGTGCTTGGCCCAATGTTATTTATGTTATACATGTTGCCACTAGGAAACATCATTAGAAAACACTCTTTAAATTTCCATTTTTATGCAGATGACACTCAGTTGTATATTTCAATGAAACCACATGAAACTAATCAATTACTTAGACTCCAAGCATGTCTCAAAACATTAAAACCTGGATGAACCAAAATTTTCTATTATTAAATGCAGACAGAACAGAAATTTTCGTACTTGGTCCTAGACACCTTAGAGAATCATTATCTAATGATATAGCCAGTCTAGATGGCATTGTCCTTGCTCCCAGTGAAACTGCCAGGAATCTGGGAGTTATACAGGGAGTCCTCGATTTACGTCGGTCGCGAATTACGTCGTTTTCGTAGTTACGACAATCTCCCGTGAACTTCCTTGTTTCGCTTTAAGCTGTTTGCCCCGTAAATACGTCAGACTTCACACGGGAAGTAGTTGTCGGCAGAAGTAAATGTCGTCACGTGTTGCTACAGGGGACGCCATTTTGGGGTGTTTTGCTCCCTTCATTATGGCTCCCAAGCGAAAGGCAGACTCTGCTGCTTTGAGGAAAAGGAAAGCGATCACATTGGAAGTTAAATTTGACATTGTTAAGCGATCCGAAAATCGAGAAACAGCGGCAAACATCGGCCGATCATTTGGCCTAAGCCGTACGACTGTCGCAACAATCATCAAGGATAAAGATCGCATCATTGAACATGTGAAAGGATCTGCTCCAATGAAATCGACTATGATTACTAAGCACCGCAGTGGTCTCATCGTTGAGATGGAAAGGTTATTAGTGCTTTGGCTGGAAGACCAAAATCAGTGTGTGGTCTAGGTGCTGTGTAACAGTTCTCACTCTTTTATAACTGTTCAGCATTCTAATAAAAAAAGGTTTCAGCATCAGTGTGTGATGTAGGTGCTGTGTAACAGTTCTCACTCTTTTATTATTATGATGTAGGTCAATCAATCAGTCAATCAAATTTTATTTGTATAGCCCATATTCACAAATTGTAATTTGCCTCATAGGGCTTTAACAAAGAGTACAGGGTATGACATCCTCTGACCTCTGACCTACACCCTCAACAAGGGTGAGGAAAAACTGCCAAAAAAAAAAAACATTTTAACAGAGGAAAAAACGCAGAAACCTCCAGAAGACACTCATGTGAGGGATCCCACTCCCAGGGATGGACAGAAGTGCAATAGATGCCACGTGTACACAACACATTAACAACATGACTTATAATTATTAATTATACAGGTAGAATAATATAATATAATATAATAATGCTATGTAATTGTTCTATCTTTGTTTATTACTGTTTGCATTGTAATAAAAAAGGCAAAAGGCAATTCACCACAATAAACTCTTATTGTACGGTGGTGTTATAGCGACATCTGGTGGCACAACTTTGCAACTACCTTCCCTATGAATGTATGTTCCGAATTACGTCGAAATTCGCTTACGACACATTCTCAGGAACGGATCTCCGAGGTAACTCGAGGACTCCCTGTATTTGATTCTGATTTATCACTCGATTCTCACATAAAACAGACCTCGAGAACTGCCTTTTTTCACCTACGCAATACAGCGGGTCCTCGAGTTGCGTCGGTCGTGAATTACGTTGTTTTCGTGGTTACGACACATCTCCCGTGAACTTCCTTGTTTCGGCTTAAGCGGTTTGCCCCGTAATTATGTACAGACTTCGCACGGGAACTAGGTTGCTGAGCGCTCGCTTTGTCTCTCAGCGCGCCTGCCGGCTCTCTAGCACCTCCACAGCTGTGTTTACTTATGTGAAATGGCCGGCCGGCCGGCGGGGGGGGGGGGG
>JAFBJQ010007702.1:0-23891 GCA_016785345.1 Trinectes maculatus | reverse complement strand
AAGATGCCGAAAAATTAATCCACGCCTTTGTCACGTCCAGGCTTGACTACTGTAACTCATTACTAGCAGGCTGCAGCAGTAAGTCCTTAAAGAGCCTGAAGCCTGTTCAAAATGCTGCTGCACGTGTATTGACTAGAACCAAGAGAAGAGAACATATCTCCCCCATATTAGCTTCACTACACTGGCTCCCTGTGAAATTTAGAATCGAATTCAAAATCATTCTACTCACATACAAAGCTCTAAATGGTATGGCAGCAACATACCTACAAAATTTAATAATCCCATATCATCCTACCAGAGCACTCCGCTCTCAGAACGCAGGTTTACTCACAATTCCAAAAATCCATAGGAGCAGAGCGTCTGCTGAATTAGTACGAAAGCCTCCGCCACACAGAGCCCGCAGAAAGGGCGGAGTCCTATGCTCATGCATGCGCTTAATTTCACGCTGATTGAGATGTATGAAGTAAAAGTGCGTGGAATCCTGCGTGCGCACAGTTTGATATATCTGATTTTTTTTGGGTGTGCACCATTTTCCAGCTTCGTGCCTACGATTGTTTCTAGCATGATTCCTACGCATGGTTTGATACGTGAGGCCCCAGGTGAGTGAGAGCAGTGGGCAACTGATGAAATAGTGTTGAATAGGCCTGTTGCCTCTGGGTCCACATTTATGTCCATCTTCTCCTTGCTCCTCCTTGGGCCATGACCAGGGGAGGTGGGACAATGAAAGCTGTTTTCAGGCACACTGGCACCACAGCCTGGGAGACAGAGGCGTTAAAGTCTTTCCACAACATACTTACAAGTATGTAAGTGTGTGTGTGTGCGTTTAATTGATATTGGGTGGTGATTGTTAAATACATCTGCAAGCACATGTAGCCCCTGTGGAATCTCCTAAATGAACTAGATGTGTCTTAATATTATCTGTCTATGTAAAAATTAATACACTAGAAATACTGAAATACAAATACTATGTGGACACAACTGGTTGTAATACTGTGAGACTCATTCATGACACAAACAGTGAATATTTTAGACTCTCTCTCTCTCTCATACATGTCACAATACAGTTTTGTTGATATTCTGTAAACACAGCATCTATTGGGCCTCTGTCTGAGGGCTTAGGGCATGAAATACTGTAACTTATATAAGGCAAGTAAGTGTCATTTGAAAATATGGGCTATAAATACAATTGGATTTAATCTGAATTGACTTCATAGTATGGTATATGAACTCAACAGTATCACAGGTGAGTACAGTTTTTGATGGGCATCAATTAAACTTTTTAGTCATATGAAGGATTATTAAAATCTGAACCCTTAATTATTTAATTAATTATAAAGAACAGATGTGTAAACATTATGATGTACATAGTAATTTGATGCTCCTAATATTACCATAAAAATATAACTAACTAAAGCCAATGGATGCTATATTTACTTTGTAGACCCATTGCGTCACAGTTCTGTGACTCGGATGTCAGCACTGGATGCGCTTTCAAATGTGCCAGATGAAACGAGGGGTCCAGTGTATATATAACATTTATTGCACATCAGGTTTGAAAGGCAATGATGGTAGTCAGGAGTAAAAAACAAACAATACATATTTAAATGTAAATACCAGGTATGTGTCTCTAACACTGTGACATTTACAATATGTGACTAAGCAAGATGGCAAGTTGGTGCCACAATAGGAAAACCTTACGCAGACCAGACTTTCCCAGAATTTCTGTTCGGTCTATGTTGGTCACATAGCTGACCTGAGCTACAGCCTTCTTAATGTAATAATGACCATACCACTATTATGTCACAGTGGAGCTGACCTTTGACCTCATCAGTTTATCCAATCGATATTTGTGTGAAATGTCATCAATATATAATAGGATAAGTTTACTATTTTGGCTTTATTTCATTTAGTTATTATTAAAGAATAACTAAAATAATTTTAAGCCATAAAATGTTGGAATTTGTTACATATTCGAATACTAGGAAATATACAGTAGCTTGTGTGATTTGTTATAAAATAGTAACACAATACTATAATTGTTGCTTTTATCATTATACTACATGGAGTGAGATGGTGAATTGTGGAGGGAAGGAGTTTCATTGTGATCTCCAGTCACTGCCTGTTTGCTGAACGCTCAACTCATCTGGTGCACTTGCCTCTCTCTGCCATAATGTTCTTTTTTGTTATTCCATCTCTTTTTTTTCAATTAGAGTCAATTGACCTGACAGAATTGCCTGCAATTAAGTGATTTTTATAATGGCCCTGGGTTAATTTGCCTTGGCTTGTCAGCTGTATTTTATGTCACCAACCCCCCACCTCGCTCACTCTCTCTGCCACATAATAGCTTAGAATTTTAAAATCTTTACACTCTGCTTCCTCCTCAATAATTTGCAATTATACAGGAAGTTGTTCGAGAACGTTAAACTCTAGACCACCACCAACAACCACACCCCCACAATTTTACTTTTTTCTGCGCTGCCAGATATTAAATTTTTTTATATAGAGAGCAGCAGAGAGAAGTCGAGGAAATCTATTTGT
This sequence comes from Trinectes maculatus, assembly GCA_016785345.1. Lineage (NCBI taxonomy): Eukaryota > Metazoa > Chordata > Actinopteri > Pleuronectiformes > Achiridae > Trinectes > Trinectes maculatus. The sequence goes on along the minus strand of JAFBJQ010007702.1, from coordinate 21,353 downwards.
TTGCAGAGCCTTAAAGTAATCACACTTCATGTGTGTACACTGACTCCAACCCTCCTGGGCTCCCGTACACAAGAGTAGTTAACTTTCTCAACATTGCTCATTAAGAATATGATTTTGTGGCAGCTGGTCTTTGAGCAGAATATCTTTTCTTTCCTTTCAAACAGAGGTTTTAAAGGTGTGTATTTCTCCGTGAGTTGTGTCGATAGAAAGTTTTTGGTTGCACCGATGTTTCAGCTGATAGCTTTTTGCTTTTTCAGGTCATTTAGAGGGTTGGAGCCTTGGCAGAGGGGCCCTTTGAGGGATTCTGCCAGCCCCCACTCTCTCCATCCTCCACATTACCCCTCATACTTCGTTCCTCTTTCCTCTCATCCATCAGGCTCAATCCTGCTGCCACGCTCCCAGTCACCTCATAAAATATGCAAATGAACTCAAAATGAAATACCTTTTTCTTTCTCTCTCTGAGCTTGAAGGCCTATCATCAGTTCACTGAACCCCTACCATAAACAATATGCGCCTACCAAACCACCCTCACATGCTAACTAATTATTTCTGTATGTAATGACTCCAGAGCTGAGCATCTGCTTGCCTCTATAAGACTCCACTGATCTGCCCCCTACCCATTCCACAGTCCCTCCCTCTCTCCCAACATAATGTGTGTTAGGTCATAATGACTTAGCAGTTTAAAGCAAATACCTGCCGGTGGACATACAGATGGCCTCCGCCACATTCCCCACATTTCACTTCATATGTCAGCAACACTCAACCCTAGCTACTCAAGATAAATTGTGAGAAGTGAGAGAAAAACTGAGCCGGGTGTATAGAATTAAAAGTTGTACGTGCTGTTGTCAGAAAGTGGCTGTGTCACCCCCAATTAAAAGGCCAAGGCCAAAGGGGAGGAGGTAGAACTACACCTTAGTAAGCACTGCTGACAGCTACGATATACATAGCAGGCTGTAGAAGAAATAATCAAGTAAAGGGGTGCACACACACACACACACACACACACACACACACACACACACACACACACACACACACACTCAGTGGCTTTGTGTATGCAGAAAACCTCAGGTGGCATCATGGAACTCTCACACAAACACATACTTAACTTTCTCCATCTTAAAGTTTGTATTTTATTATTATTTTTGCTCAGCGCAGTGGCACAAGAGTGTCTGATAGATGGATTTATTTGCCGCCTGATAGCTCTACCTCCTTACACTGTTTAATTTCAGTTAGCATAAGTATACTGATAGTGGGCCGTAATGACTGCACGTGCTGTGCTTAACACAGTCTGAAATGAATAATCCCACTAACAGTGTCATAGCCATTATAAGCACAACTTAAATGATCATTTGGGAGGATGAAACCACTGATAACAGTTTTGAAATGATCATAATATCATTTTCAGTCAGCCTAAATCATTCTAATGAGATTTGCCACTTAGCAACCATGTTGGAGCTACAATAAGACCTGTGTTTCAACTGTGTCAAACACCCTGGATGTTAAATGGCTGCATAAATATGGCCGCCCACTGATAAACTAAGTGGAATTGGCCTCAGTGTGTGTGTGTGTGTCTGTGCGCGGTGCGCGTGTGTGTGTGTGTGTTTCTGTGCGCGCGTGTGTGTGTGTGAGAGAGAGGGAGTGCATGTGCATCAACAATTTTATCCAGCAATTTCTGCTTCTTGCTGAAATTTCTAAAACTAGCAGATCATTTTGTTGTTGTTGTTGATTGAAACACTTTATTTTCTAAGGATGCAAGCTCCCACACACACATTTGCAACTGGGCTCAGGAGAGGCAGGGAATGGATACATACATCCAGTCGGATCAACAAATAAATTATTCAGAGCAATATGACAGCAGATGTTTGGGAGGCCATGATTCAGTGGTGGTCTGTGCCGCAACTTTTGATCAGAAATTCAAAAACAGGCCCTTTGTGGCCAACAGACGGCTGGATGGGAATCTCTGCTCTGGCTCTTATCTTCCTTGTGCCATCGTCTCAACCCACATGTTTCTCAGGGCATTTGTTTAGGGAAAATATTTTGTGCCGTGGCTGCATATTAAAGCCACAAAGAGGCAACTTGTGTTAACTTGCAGCTATAAGCACCCAATCATATCAGGGACAAAAAGAGATGTTGTTAGATTAACATGAAGTAATGAGGCACCATGTTTAATTCCTCTCTTTGATGAGGATACACGAATGCATCAACCTTTTATACTTACACACACTTTTCCCACTTAAATCATGTAAATATAATTAATCTGTTCCTGCCCCAGAAACACACACACACACACACACATATATATATATATTCTGTTTTTCCCTCCAATTGCTTATAGAATGGAATAGTAAGTTGCGTGTAGAATGGGAGTGATTTTTTTGTTGTTTTTTTTCAAATAAAACACATTCCTATATCAACAAGTTTTCTATTATGCAAATAAAGTTAATTTAAAGTCAGAGCACTGTTGCAAACAACCAAAGCCGAACAGCCATGTGCGCCATGTCAATCAAAGTCACAGGGGCATGGCTACACACCACTGTTCATCCAAAAGATGAAGCCGCATTCTCACCAGTCTGTTAGTGATGTGCATAGTGTCTCCGTCATCCTGATCCATCCACAATGAGGCATAAAGCATCAATATGTGATGAAGTGCACTAAACAATGTTGACAGCTTGCGAACAAGGGCACAACTAAGATGCAGCCTGTTTTTGAATTTCTGATCAAAAGCTTGTTCATTACCCAAAATATGGTCGTTAACCAAGATCATTTTTTGTCAAAATCACTGGTCGTAACCTGATAAGTTCATGATCTGGGGCCTTTTGTACGCCAAGCTTCCACTGTATATGCTGTATATGTTGGAACATTCTCTGGCCTTGTTCTATAATACCCTTAACAAATGACAATATGATTTCTGTGAGATTCAGTATGTCCCGCACTTGAAATGGGTGTTCTGGCTATGGTGGATTGACCAACAACAGCAGTCAAGCAGATTCCAAATCAAGTCCTTTCAGGCTAAAGTAATTGCTAACTAGAAGTAGCTAATTATGTAGAGTGAAGGGTTCTTAGTGAGGTGAGGAAATGAGGGACAACTGTGGTGATGGGTTTCTAGGTGACAGGCCTCTTGCTTCAATCTTCATCTAAATCTTAAAAAAATGTGCAGTGCAAACATTTTTTTTCCAAAAAACACAATTAATTGACCGACTCTCATGTGAGAGTCATGTGAGGCCCGTACGGGCCACAATCTCTTTAGTGGCTTGTTGGTCTAGGGGTATGATTCTCGCTTTGGGTGCAAGAGGTCCTGGGCTCAAATCCCGGACGAGCCCTGTAACCATTTTCTTGGGAGGTGGTGGCGAAGAGGCTTAGGCGTCGGGCTTTGGACCAAGAGGCTTTGGACCCAGAGGTCGCCGGTTTGCAACCCGGATTGGCCGGAAATCGGGAGAGACGCCACCATCTGTCCACCACCTTGGGCCCTTGATCAAGGCCCTTAACCCCCTGAACTTGCTCCCCGGGCGCTCCTCGCGGTGTAGCCTTCTGGACGATTAAAGGTGTTCTTTCTTTCTTTTTCTTTCTCATACAGCTGGGATATCTGCCTCTTATGTATTTTCCCTGGCAATTTGGTCAATTATTGTCTTTTCTCTTTTCTCTGAATATAGGCTATTCTGTATTTATGGCATTTTATGTTGTAGGCATATTTTATCTATGTTATTTGAAGAAGTAATGATGAAGTAATCTGTTCCTGAAAGAAAATCATATTTATTGCATATAAATTTGGACACCGATTCAAACGTGATCCTAGTGCTTGATGTGTCTCTGTTTACTGTAGAATAACATTGTTTTTGGTCGGTAAAAACTGGGGACATGTTTTCAGAGCCACAGAAGTCTTGTGTTTTACTTTGCAACCTGAACACTACTCTTGGTTTAGCCATGCCAAAACAAAAACGACACTGTTATTCTGAGGGCTCTTACATTAGCTCCTCAAGCTGCTCTCACAACCTGGAACAACAACCACTGAGTTTGTGCCTCGCGTTCAGCCATGGGACAGGAGCGTGGCATATACAAGCGGGTATATCCGATAAAAGTGGAGGGGAGAAAAGTATTTTTCACCATAACCATGATACGGCAGGTTTACATAAGACACGTGAGGAGTGACTGTCCATAATAGATCCGTAGACAGTTAAATTTGTTTATGTTTTTTTGGTGACATGGTTCCTACCCGAACCACAGAGTTACATAGTGCCAGTGTAGGTGATACAGGCGCTCTAAGCGATGACAAAGGTGTAACTGAATATTTAGTTTGAAGGTTGAAAAACTATATAGTGTTGCTTTAAGAGGAATTTCATCGTTAAAGGATAATAATCTTATGTTATAAGGTGCTCATAATGCATAATTTGATGTAAAGTTGCCATACTTGAAACCACCCTGAATCCCTACATTTTTCTCTCTTATTACATGAGATGAGATGAGACAAGTTAAGATAGAACTTTATTCATCCTTAAAATTGTGTTTGATTGACTGATTAACATAAACCTATTCATACCCACTTTTTACTCTCTTTTATTTTATCTACTCATTTATTATTTATTTAATCATTTATTTATGTTAAGGGGAAAGCTTAACACTTGAAATGAGTTGCCAAATGTCCCACCTCTGGTGTGGCCCAAAAATTGTCACGACAGGTGCCTGCCTTTTAGAGCTATGACTCATGAGGGTCACTATGCTGCACACAAGGAATGTATCAAGTGAATCCAAAGAAAAGGCAGGCACAGTCTGTTTCATTGCAACCAAACCATCACCTGTGCTAAACAAATGTATCACATAAGTAATATAAAACTATGTTAAAAGAATGTGTGTGTAACATGTGTTTGACATTAGAAGACAATAGAATAAGGCCAATTGTTTGTATTTATCTTTTTAAAATGTAATTTCCCTTTGTGTGGGGCACACAGTATGTTTCTGTGTGATTGGGATACTTACAATAGGATTTAATTGTACTTAACTCGCAACTGAGGGCTACCCTACACTGCTTTCTTCACCCACATACCTTTTTCATACACAAGTGAACCATTCATATTCCATCTGTTCTGGTTCTTTTTTCTTTAGGGAGGCTGTCAATCTTCCACATGTGATGTGAATGGAGATGGGGTTGAGGGTGTATGTGGGGGAAGGGTGTGCGGTAGACAAGGGAATAGACAAAGAAAGACAGAAAGGGAGGATAGGGAGGAGGAGAATGAGTGGAGAGAGAAGGCTTAGCACTGGCATTAAACTCTGGGGACCTTTTTGGAAAAGCTCATCACACATCAGTGTCCTGCTGAGCTGCTGCTGCTGCTGCTGCTACTGAACAGAGGATGAGCAACGTGGTGGAAAACAGCGGATGAGGAAGGGTAAAGAGCCAATCACAGAGGGGTGACAGTAAAAACACTAGACAAGGTGGCGTAAAAGAGAACAGGTTGTCATTAGTGACTAAAAGAGTATCATTGTATGAAGAAATAAATGTTTATTCTGTTGTCCAGGGACAACAGAATAAACATGAATGCAGTTTTCAGGGGCTGTTTATCAGTGATACTAATGTCGGAATAAAAGGGTTGCAGTGGGGGACAGGCTTTGGTAGCTGCATCCAACAAACTGAAATGTAAGACTTCTTTTCTTAATGGCTGAAAGTAAACTATTACCACTCATCAATATGTTCTTAGGAGACGCTGATAACAGGAATTCTTTTTTTATGTTTCTTATCATGTCAAACAATTTCTTTAAAAGCCACAGGAGAATCCACTTTAAATGATCCTTAAAGTGATCGTCTATTTTTCCTAGAATAGAAACATGTCATGAGAATTATGTAAAAAATGGAATGAGTGCGTAAAACATCATGCTGCACTTGTCTAATATTATAATCCTGTCTTTCATCAGTCTTGTTTAAATACCACAGAGGTTGAAAGCCATGAGGACAGGTCATATATTCCCATGGCTTCCCCCTCTACCAATCCCACTGCCTCTGAATGTGATGGTTACATCTCCATGAGCCCAAGCACATTCAGTTTCCTCAGCACAAACTGCAATGGTGAGTCCTTGACGTCGCTCAGTCCATTGACTTGTCAAGGAGGAGATCTTACGCCACCTCCAGTTCACTGGCACCTCAAGCCCTGTTTGAGGAGAGGCGAGGGCTGTGACAAGCCTCTGTTGTCCATGTGACCTATTTTGGCTCCTAGTGGAAAATGAATCTGATGAATGTGCAGTGTTGTACAAATGTATCAAATGAAAGTACAGGATTCCACCTCTTGACCTCAAAGGCCTATAATAACAGAATATTCCACTCATCTTCCTCTGAACTGGACAATGGTTCAGTCCTGGTAAGAGGAAACTTTATTCAAGTCACTTTCTGCAAACTTTCTTTCCTCACATATCAGTGCAGTGTCTGTGATGACTGGGTTAAAACTGCAGTTAAATGAATGTGAATTTACATTTGTAAATCATATCTGATCCGGATTAACTCAGATGTCAGGTTCAGTTACGTTTTGTTTATAGTACAACCTTTTTGCTGACAATTAGATCAAACTAAAACAGTTTGATCTATGACAAGTTAAATATAATTTATATTGGTTAACTGTAAATGTACTTAACCAATTCAATGACTATATCTCGTTTTAAGAATGCATTTTTTACTTCATGAACAACTCACTGGGTATCCAGTGAGTCCCCCATTCAATCCTTAAATCAGGGGAAACTTACCACACAGAAGTAGATTGGAGTGTCTTACACAATGGCTCTCTAGTTATTATTAATTATTCTTTTTTAATATTACCATTATTTTTGACTGTTGCAAGTTTTGTCGATTAATATTGATGTTATGTCGTTGCTTAGCAGAAGGAAATTGCATTTGTCTTATCGTAACCTGTCTCATTCTTTGTATTACTGATTTCCATCAATAAACAGATTTATCAAAAAAATTAAAAATAAATTCCAAGAGGGACGAAGTTGCTGGATAGGAAGGAGGGAGAAACTTTACATTTTTGGTGGAGGGAAACAGTGGGCAGAATATTTGAAGCTCTGTGTGAGAGACCGAGTTATAAAGCATGATTAGCCACAGGTAGATTTTAAAAATTAAAGGTTTATTTTTCAAAAGATAGAAAACTACAAAAAAACTGATAGCAAAAGTTCTGGACCTATAAAAGAGGTCAAAATACCAGAACCAAACTCAGGATATCATAACAAAGTAACTTCTAAACCAAATGCTCCAACAAAATCAACTAACCTAAAAAACAGAAAAAAGACACTTATACTGTATAGGGGCTGATCAGGCCATTTACACACAAAGTATAACATACTACACCAAGACAATGACTACCGTAACAAAGAAACGAAACAGGACGGTTGGTCGATAAGGTAAATAAACAAGTTAACCAAACATATAGTACAACAAGCCAAACCACTGAAGTACTTAAATAATAAATCTAAACATAATGAAATAATCCTAATACTAAAGTTAGACAAAAAACAATCCCCCCTCTGATGTGGCAAGCTCTTGGTACAGCCCCATTGTCTGCTTCCTGTATTTAAACCCTCTGTTTTCTGGGGCTGATCCTTTTACTCGTACCACGCCAGATGCCCTCAGCAGCAGAAGCTAGGCCCTCCCCAGACATTGGTAAAACAAAGGATCAGAAATTGAACAAACTTAATGTAATTGTTGAATATACAAAAGCATGCACACAAATAGAGCAAATGTATTTTCAACAAAAGAACCAAATAAACCAAGTATGTTACTGAAACTAAAGTGCTGTGAGTTATGATGTGTGCGTGCAAAACAAAAATGTGTTGCACAAGGGTTACCAGCTCCAGGTACACTGTGTGGCTTCAACTGCGGCCATCACGTTGTTTAGAACATATTCTAGCATGTGGCAATCTGAGTAAACAAAAAAAAAAAGAAACATCTTATAATAGTAACATCCAGAAGGGGGGTGCAGGGCACAGTATAAAAGGTATAAAATCTGTCTGTGCTGTTCGGCCCTTGTGTAAATTGATTTTCTAAATTGATAGCAGATGTGCAATGTAAAGGAAATCAGCTTAAATTCTAATATATAATAATTCAAACTGTACCTCTCTCTCTGTGTAATGGCTAAGCAGAAAACATACTGATATAAATACTGTGTTTGTCACATCAGTTGCCATTCACTAGAGTTAGTAGGTCTTTGGTTTTAGTTAATAACCCCACACATTTGTTTTAATATTACACACTGTATTCAGTGTTGACGGCTTCTTTCTAATTTGGGTGCACACAATTATTTAACATGCTGTCAGATGGGTTTTGCAAATAATAATTTTTAATTAACTTTGTTATAGGGAAGTAGAGCTTCCTACAGGCAACCCACAGGAAGTGGAGGAGGCCAGCAGAAGGAGGAGAAGGACAGATAAATAATACCTCTTATGATTTTGGACCCTAATCGTGATTCTGTATTTTTAAAATAGAGTTTATGTTACAATTAAAATTCCTTGATTTCTTTCAATAGTTAGCTCAGCTTTAATGAATCACTTTTTTTCCACCTTTTTCACAGTGCGTTTCCTGTGTGTTCCCTGACATTTGGTGGCAGCAGTGGGATCATTCAGTTGACGATAAGTGTTTTTATCCCCGCCTCCTTTCGTTTGTTTGCATGAGCCATGCCAGGAGAAAGAGGAGCAAGCGTTCTCACACGAGCCCAGATAAATAAAGAGGGTAATCTCTGTTCAAATCTCGGTTTGGCCGGGGGGTCTTTCTGTGTGTAGTTTGCATGTTCTCCCCGTGTCTGTGTTCGAAATGTTGGCAATCTGTCCTGGGTGAACCCTCCCTCTCACCCAACGTCAGCTGGGATTGGCTCCAGCTCCCCCCTTGACCCTGAGACGGATAAGTGGTCGAAAATGGATGGATGAATTGTTGGGTGGTCTGTCATAGACCTACCACAATGTAGTATTATATTATAATAATATACTTGACTATATTATTATAATATAATGCTTAATTATATTAATAAAAAGGAGTTTGCTGCTGCTAGTAGCAGTGTGACACAACCAACTATGGCAAACACTGGAGAAGTGAAACAAAACTCTTGACAAAACTCAAAGCTCTTAAACAGTACATTGTCCTTGATATCCTTGGTATTTGTATCGGTATTGAGTGTAGTACTCAAACCTAAGTACTCATACTCCTCGGTCTGGAAAAAACGATATTCGGACCTTTCTGTCCTAATTAAAAGACAAAGTTCAATGAATGATACAAAACTTTTTTTTTGATATTATAAGTATAATCTAGAGGGCTTTAGCTTTCATGTGAGTCATTTCTGATTTCAATCAACTACAAGTCAAGTCATTAGCTGTTGTTCCTACAATATGGATAAGTGCCTTTTGTCAGTGACTGTACAAGCATGAAGAACAGCAACTTCCCAGTCACCTAGGCTTCATAACTGAAAATGAAACTGAGGTTTGAAACACTCTTTTCTACCCACTTCCAGGTTAGTGAGTACATTTCAAGAAATTGTGAGTATTAAGAGCACTGCAATGGCTGTAGAATTTATTCGAATTATTTAATATCCTTTTTTAAGGGCATTCATAGGTATAATGTATTTTATGTTTACTAATAATCGACCTAATCCCTATCACAGCAGCAACTGAGCATCTAATCTCTTTTAGTCCAGGGAATGGCCCTTGGTGCTTTTAAATCAATAGAGCTTGTTTAGCGGCCGATCTCAAAGGTACTTTTCCGGCCAGACTGCCGGGAATTATTTTCCGCTGTCTCCAGGGCTGAGAGGGCCTGGTATGGCCAAACTGACCTTGGAGCCCTGTGGCCCTCAGTTGGCAAAAAGACTGCTGTGCTGGAGGTCCTACAAGGATGCCTTGAGGGACAGCAAGGTCACCAAGCTGCTGCTTCCCAGAGCTCCAGCTGCTGGGGTTGTTGTTTTTGTAGCGCCTGCTGCCACTGTTGTTATTGTGGAGCTGAGTGGTGCCTCTCCCTCCACCTCTGTTTCCATCTCTCCCTCTCTATCTATCTCCAGCCTGCAGGGCATAAAGAAGCCCCATGAATTAATGAAGATGAGCAAGGTAATTAAACATGGTGGTGATGGTGACACAGATCCTGGGAGAATTTCAGAGGGACAGGAGGTCCACATGGGGCCTTGGCCTGCCTGCTCCACCATTACCTTTCTCCCATTCTCTGTCCCCCTGGTCTCCAGGTTGCATGGCACACAGATATGGCTTGATTGGCCTGCTGGGCACACGAGGAGGAGGCTTGGTGAAGCTGGCACCCAGGGGAGGCAGTGGGAGAGGCAGGATGGAGGGGGGTAGATTGAGCCCAAGCCTCACCTGTGGCCCCGGAGCCCCTCCCTGGATCCCTCCCTGGCAGCCTGGTCATGCTGCGTGGTCTAAACACCTCCTGCCTGGGGAAGGGAGGAGGAAAACAACATCATGGAGGGAAGGGAGGAGTAGACAGTATGATGGAGAGTATAAGGGAGGTAGGACAAGAACCATAGGGGTACTTCCAGGGATTATGGCCTCCCGCTGGCCCACTGGGGTGCAGCCTTGATGGACGTCTCACTGGCATGCACTTGCCCTTTTATAAGATGTAATGCTTTTACACAGCCTGCAGACTGAAGCTTTCACTGGTCACTTTTCATTAACTCACACAAATTCAGACTTATCAGACTTTTAATAAACATGTCATAAAATGATATTATCAATAAATGTCTACTCTCCAGAGAAAGCAGTGCAAACATGGTAAATACTACTATATTTTAGAAGTTAGCAGAAACCTGCAGTAGACTCCGTGTTGACATTGCTACAGTAGATAAGACAACATTTATAGTTGATATTTTAGTAAGTCGTTGAGATTAAGCTTGTGTTTGCTGAAAAGTTTATCTTCTATACTGTCTATTGTGTGACTGCACCATCAGGAACGTTTCAAATTTCACTGTATGCTTGATTGTGTCATCAAAGGAATTTTAAATCATGGAACACACAATATTAAAAATAGTTTTATCTAAAATGCCTGCTAAACTACACCGTAATAATGTGCATTTCGATCAGACTGTGATTTTAAGGATAATTAATAATTCAGTATATTACATCATTTAACATATAATATATAGGCTTCCCTAAATGAAAAGGTGTACCCAAGCTAAATCCATTACTCTACTCATACTCTCACACATTTATTTTTTTTAATCACAGCTGCATTAAAGTACAGTGCATGAAAAATATTATTTTAAACAGGTTAATTGTAATATTTTTCTAATAAGAAGGAGGTGTAATGAACAGATGGATTTAGTGATAACCCCCAAGGTGCAGTCTGGGTGTGCTGCTCTGGGCCTCTCTTACTCAAAGCACTATTAGAAGACTCAGCAGACAACAGAAGCAGTTTACCAGTAGATTTGCTCTGGCATCATCACCCAGGAGATCTTACCTAACCTCCTCCGTGTTTATTTGTTATCAGAGCCTTCAGTGGACTAATTAGACAGGCCTTAACTTAGGTCTTGAGCCACATTCCTACCCCAGGAGTGGCAGAATAAGCTCTTCTTACTCCTGTCAGGCCTCCCCTTCTCCCAGCCCAAGCCAAAACACGTGTCCTCCTGATAGCCTTTGGGAATTGGATGGTGTTAGGCAGCAGGTAGGATGTTTTGTTTCTGTTCAGTGAATCATCATTGCACCCCTCCCACACCCCTCACCTCTCTTTCTCGTGTGTCCCATGGCGCCTGTCATCAGTGACCCTGAAGTTCGTTATGTAAACAAAAATTTGCCCTAATTAATGGGAGGAAAGTGTTGTCTTGGGAACAGCAGTGGAGAGGGTTGTGGGAGGCAAGTGGGCATTTGTCACTCAGGCAACCTGTGAACATTTTGTTGTAAATGTTATAGAATTATCTGCACTCTATGCTTAGTTACTGAATAAATGACATATATGTTATAAATATTGAAACCAAAACAGGAAAGTTCCAGGCTTGGCGATCAAATAAAGGAACAGTAAAGGAACAGTGAAATAAAATTAAAAAAATAAGAAGAGTAAGGAGAGTAGGGGGGGAGGGGCGGGGCTGGGGGGCTGAAGGAGAACAGGTGTGTGGACATCTCCTGGGACTGCCCCACCATCCCCAAGTCCTCAGAGGGATGGAGAGATGGGATGGTGTAAATGTAGAAGGAATGGTAGGGGGGAGGCCAGAGCTTAGCTCATTAGAGAGAGTTTGCTTCTGCTAACTCATCCTCCCCTCGGGAGGTGGCTAATCATCGCACGGGGACCAGTCGCTAGTTAGAGACAAGTTGGTGAAAAAGACTTATTTAGCATCCAGCCCTCATGTCCACATCCATGAACCCAGGCTACATTTGTCTGTTCCTCCCAGGAAATAGGTGAAAAGGTCAAAACAGAGCTCCAACTTCATCCTCATCAATCCTCATCATTCATGCGTTTCAGAGGCAGGTGCCAGGGTACTTTATACACTGACCTCCTCCACCATCTTAAAATCTTATTTTTAGACCTCAGAAGAACTAAAAATAAGTAAATTGCTTTAAAAACAAGGCAAATTATCTATGAGGTCTAAAACTAAGATTTTTAATCTTATTATTATTATTTACAGTGCAGATCAGCCGCCTCCGTCCACCTTACTGTTCCTTCTGTCCACCTCACAACCATGGTGTGCAGTGTATTCAGCTGCTCTGCTTCCTGGCTTTGAAATTCACTGGCTCCAAATATCAGAAACTTGGATTCTCTCTCTTCAAGTCCAAACTCAAGACTCATCTGTACCGGATTACCTACCCCACTGAAACACAATTTCCACACTGCTTTTATTCTCTTGTATTTTGTTCTTTTTGCATGTCAGTTTCTTTTGCTCTGTTTCTACTGATTATCTGGTGTCTTTGAGTGTTTGAAAGACACCTACAAATAACATGTAGTAGCATTATTATTATAGACACAAGAGTAAGGTGACCTGGTGACAAACAGAGGGGAACAGGACATTTAAATACACAAGACATGTGGAGACTGTAAGATAACTGCAGCACATTGAGACAAAGCATTTTATATTCAATTGAAAAAACACAAAAGGGCAGGAAATTACCTGCAAGACAACTGTGATTACCAAAATAAATCAGGAAGTGAACAAAATTAGCAAGGGAGAAAACCATGACCTTAGCCCGGTGGAACAGACATGACAGGGAGACTGTTCGGAATTGAGAGACGGAAAAAAAATGGAGCCAAAAACTATTCTTAAGCAAACCTGTTTTGGAATTCAGATCTAATGAACACTTGCTTTTACACTGTCAAATAACAAGGTGTAATGCATATAAAAGACTTGAAGCTGTAAGTACAGCCAAGGAGCCTTTTACAAAGTGCTGAATTACAGGCCTTTCTTCATAAAAGAAAGATTACATTTGTAGATGAATAAATAATTATGAAACACCACAAAATGATTTTCACTTTTTCTGTGTAAACTATTTATAATTTACCAACCAATGAAGTTTGGAAGTGATTAATGATCGGAATACTTTTTATAGCTTACCAGTAAAAACAATTGTTCATCAGATCATTTTCATACAATTAAAGAAACAAAAATTACATGTAAATCTGCATTTCATCTACTCCACTGAGCGGGCAAAGCATATTGTGTGCCTTCAACAACAGCTGTGGAACATCTCATCTCTGTACCACTATAAGCACATTTTTACCTGGATGTGACTAGATGAAAGATTTTTACATCCAAATATATGAAGAAATCATAACAGGAGCACATAGCTGGAGCTTCTCTTTACACCGAATCACTTCAGTCCTGTCTGCTTTAATACTCCTGCAAATAGAAATATCCTGACACCACCGGAGTAAAACTGAAACACAGTTCACACCTATGTGTACCTGTTAAATAATAAAAAGAAAAAGAATAACATAGTCCTAATAACCCTGAAATATCCAGAGAAGTTGTATGATCCAGTAGCACAGGAGACCAGCTACACAGCTGGAGCGATGTCAAGGATCATTTCTATTTTCCAATGATTCATTTGAATTTAATATCATAAATCAAAACCTCATTAATGTAAAAACAGTTTTGTTGTTATCTTTCTAATCAACATGATGTTAATTAGATGTAGCCTAATGTCACCCACTACCACCATCATTAAGCAAAAGATTCCAACCAAATATGAATGTTGATACAATTCAGATGAGAGGCTGGTGTGACAGCAGATTATAGAGGGGGTTAGATATTTTTAGGTGGTGAACATAATGGGAAAACATCAAAACTACACATGTAGTCAGTAGATCTGTTTTGTATTGCAGTGTCAATGATGTACAGTCAAAATCACTAAAACAACTGTATTTCAGAATGAAACTATCAAAACTGCAGTTGCAGTCATTAAATGCAGTTTTGGCATGTAGTGCAGTGTAAGTGCAGATCCACCTAAACACATTTATTTCACTGAGACACAAGCTCATCAGGCGGACACAAGCACCAAATTAACACATTGCACTGTGTTGCTAGCTGAGCAAATAGAAAATAGCTTGCTAACAAATTCACTAACTGTCACTGTCAACTGTTGGGTGAATATTTTTTTTTCCTCTCTTGTACCAATATTGCAGTACTTGTCAGCGAAATACCTTATTAATTCTTAATCAAAAATTAATTTTGACTGAGCATGCCTTCTGTTTTACTGTTGCCTCATGTGTACCAGAAAATACGGCATATTATTTTCACAACCAATAAAGTAGAGGAACATTATAATAGTTCTTTATAAGCACAGCAGCTGAAATAGTTTTGAATTGATATCTGTTCAGCACTATATAGTGAGCTCAACAGAAAAATCTTTCGGACACTTTTGGACACTTCTCTCGGCGCCGGTAATTACATCACCGGTGTCGCAAAATTAAAACGTACCACATTATTGTCGTCTCACAAAATACTTGTTTGTTTACCACTGCATTTTTATTAAATTAGAGGCTTTTGATTACTGTCCTGTACTTTTTATTTTCGTATTTTGTTATGTTTTATAATATTTATGTATATTTCCTTCCCATCCGTCCGCCATTTTCACTTCCGCGCAGCCCAAAGAATTTCTGGCAATGCATGATGGGATATCTTGCTCCGGTTAGTGACCATCGGATGTTCACTACATTTCGTGGTGAATTGTGGGATACATTGAGTGCACTATATAGTGGACATGCTATGATCCCTAAGCATTCGGAAACCACTACAAAATGGCGTGCTCACTATAGAGGGGTTAGAGCAGGTTAGAGCACTATGTAGGGGTTAGGGAGCGATTTCAGACACAGCCATAGTCATGCCATCCCTGTTTTCCTGTCACATTCATGCCTCTCACTATGGCCAGCCTCCTTTCCTCCTTCCTCTAGTTAAAATGCCTATACTGCTGATGATGAAGAACATCTTAACATCTTTCCTCTTTTAACCCATCTACATTATGATTTGATAATAGATAAGTTGTTCATCTTTCCTTGTGACAAAAAACAAATTGTCAAACTAATTTAGAATTGTTTATATCATGAAGTCCTATCATGATGCAGGTGTTAAACCTATGTCAAAACTGATAATAATATCATTATTCATACTAATACTGATGCCTATACCAATACTACCACTACTACTACTGCTAATATTAAGAATAATAATGACAGTAATTATTGCACTTCCTTATGCTGAGATTATGGGAAATGAGAACAGCAGTCTTCTGTCTATGCTGGGTGTAGATACAGTGACATCAAGGAGGTCCACTCCCTCAGCTCTATAACACTTCATATAGCTTTGCGAAGAAATTAATTAGTGATTAGCTTTGACTGTGACCACATCATTGTAAGTCAAAGGTCAACCATCATTAGTCTATGCTGGTGAACAGCTGTCAACTAGTCCCTTGAGGGCCACCAGTAAGCATCACTTTATCATCTCCTTCATGTTTTTCCCCTCAACCCCTTATACCCCTTTCCTCCCTACTTTCCCTAGATTCATCCCTCTTATTCCTCAATTCATCACCTTCATCCCTCCATCCCTCCTTAACATTTATCCCCTCTCAATCCACCCTCCCTCCCCTACCTCCACCCTCCCTTCCTCCCCTACCTCCACCCTGATGACTTTCAGAGAACAGAAGCCAGCTTAGAGGGCGGAGAGGCAAGAAATCAATAAGGCATGATTTATTGATCACTAAAAATGATGCTGCTCATTAGCCCCCCAAAGGGACCTCAGCGTTAAGCAGATGACAAAATGTCACCCGCCATCATTCCACCCTACCCAGCCACCCCCGACAAAAAAATGACCCCCCCCCCCCAACAGCTGAGCAGGTGCTGGACAGTATGGACAGATTGAAGCACTGACAGCAGTAAGATAGGAGTAAAATGGACTGACTGTAGTCCAGGTAGACTTTAAATGATATCTTCAAGCATGTTCTTTACTTTGAACTCTAACTAAAAAGTTTGTTTTGTTTGCTTATTGGCAGCTTAAAAAAATGACACAAACAGTTAAAGATCTCCAGGGTGACAAAATTAACAAAATGACAAGAAAATCTGTTTTTACTAAATTAAGTTAAGACACATGTATTTGCATTAAAAAAAACAGCACTACTTTGGAGTGGTCTCACTAAATAGACAAAATACATTTACAGTCAAACAGACAGGACCAAAACTCTGAACCATTTCCATGGTAATTCAGCTACAGTAAGAGTCTCCAGAACCACATTATCATGACAACACTGACAATTTTAAAACAAATTCAGCCACCCTGATGAAACTGGTAATAAAGAATAAAGAAGTGGACTAATATCAAATACTGATGCTTCCATTATTGTAAAACACTATACACCAGGAATGGGTGTTGTAATTCCCCAGTCCAAATAAAAACGTCTTAAGACTTCCAAACATACCATATAGCAGCATGCAAAAAAATGGCATCTCTCGAGCAGAGTATACTTCCAGCCCAGGTCAATACAGCAGGGGCCATACAATATAGGGCCATGCATAGTGATTAAGTAACAAATACTGAGACAAGTCACATTGGACTGGTCACAAAGTTTTATGTCACACATTAATTTTATGCTTTTTTGATTAGCTATGAATGTGTTTTCTTTCTGCACGCTTAAGCAATGGAAATTTTCTCTACCATCCCACTGCTTGTTGGACAATTCCTCATGTCCGACCGTGTGTCATTGGAAGGAAAAAGGGCTCAGGCAGGGCCCCAGGAGGGAGTGACTGGAAGCTTCATCACCCAACAGCCAGCCTCTCAAAATGATGCATGAAGCCCGGCAGGACTCAGTGCTTGGACCTCTGAGGCCAAAACTCCCACTTGTGAGTGCGCACGAACACACACACACACACACACACACACACACACACACACTGGCATCGAACAGTTTTGGAGACTTTACACTGTAAAATCCAATAGCTGCCCTGACATACATTCATTAGTTCACTTTACTGGTTATCAACAATATGCACTTACGACTGGTATTTATGAAGTAACGGCTACTTGCATGGTGAAAAACACAAAATACTTAGTGTTTAGAGTAAAGTTTACTTTATTTAGAGTTATGCTCACTCGCAAAAATAAGTAGCCAACACAGTCTCACTCCCACTGCGCATTCAAAGAAGAAGAAGAAGAAGAAGTGTGCATGTGCAGTAGACAGTAAGACCCAACTGGGTCACATGGGTCAACACAATCTTTGTGTTGTGGGCCAGTCGTCTAAGTAAGGGAGGATCTGAATGCCGCTGCTTTGCAGAGGCGACAGAGCCGCCGCTATGCACCTGGTAAAGACCCAAGGAGCAAGTGAGAGCCCGAAGGGAAGAACACGAAACTGGTATGCCCGACCCTCGAAGGCAAAATGAAGGAACTGTCTGTGGTGGGGTGCTATGAAAATAAGCATCTTCCAGGACGATGCTTGTGAACCAATCTCCGTCTGAGACCACCTGAAGAACATCTGCTGTACGAAGCATGTGAAAACGAAGAACTTTCACGAACCGATTTAACAAACAGAGCTCGAGGATGGGGCGAAAGCTGCCGTCCTTCTTTGGAACAAGGAGATTAGTTGAGTAGAACCCTCTCAAACGGTCCAAACAGTGAACACACTCGATGGCGCCATTCTCCAGAAGCACAGAAATCTCCTGCTTCAGATCCAGAGACCTTAAGGGGTCCTTGACAATGGTCATTCTGACACCGCTGAACTTGGGGGGTCGACGCCTGAACTGAATACTGTGGAAAGAGTTAACAACACCCAAGGGTCTGAAGTCAGGGCCTCCCAGCGGCTTAGATGTTGCGGGGAGCAACGGCTGGCACCCGAGTCTAAGAAGTCAATTCCGACTCCCCCGACCTTTGGGCAGCCTGGTGCATTGGTCAGCAGGTGGCTGACTCCGCTGCTACAGAGCCACCGGTTGAGAGCCAGGGTGAGAGCGAAAACCTAGCCTCTTTATCTCATTTTGTTAGCCAGCATGATGAGGATACGCTATCCATTGCAGCCTCTTGCAACCTCTTTTCAGATAATGTAGCAAGGGGCCACGTGTTACCGGATGAAGGGTCCCCTCTCCCCTTGGTGACTGGATCTCATGGGTCGGACATGGACTCCATAAGGGATGTTGAGGCTGACCTTTCCGTGGTTAAACGGGCCATTCAGTTGGCCGTCTCACAGCTTGGGTTGGACACTGTCCCTGTAGAGGCTGCTCCATCTAATGCCTTTTTGAAGTATGCCCGCTGTCCACGCCCACAGTGTAGGGTCACTGATGACCTCCTCACCTGGTGAGGAGGGTCTTGGCGGCGGCTCTGTCGCCTCTGCAAAGCAGCGGCATTCAGATCCTCCCTTACTTAGACAACTGGCTCATATGCTCCGCGTCCCGCGAAGAGGACACCCACAACACAAAGATTGTGTTGACCCATGCGACCCAGTTGGGTCTTACTGTGAATTTTGCGAAGAGTTCTTTGGTTCCTAGTCAGAGAGTCATGTTCGTCGGGGTTGTTCTCGACTCGGGGGGAATGAAGGCCTCTCCCTCCCCACAGAGAGTGGACGACATCCTCAACCTTGTCTCCCATGTGCGGGGGGGCGCAAGACTGTCATACGGTCATTTTCTCCAGCTGCTTGGGAAACTAACTGGGCGTCAGTGGTCATTCCTCTGGGACTCCTTTCATTGCATCCCTTGCAGGTGTGGGTCAGTGGTTTGGGCCTCGACCCCAAGAGGCACCAGGGCAGGATGGTGACGGTCTCAGGCAAGTGCCTACAGTCTCTCCGGCATTAGAGAAGCAGGGCTTATCTCACCAGCGGTGTCCCTTTGGGCTCTCTCCCTTCCTGTCGGGAGGTTGTGGTGACGGACGCCTCCCTCTCAGGCTGGGGCGCCGTGTGGAATCACAGGGCAGTCAGGGGGACCTGGAGTCCTCTACTGAGGCTCCAGCACATCAACCTGTTGGAGCTGCGTGCAGTACGCTTAGCCCTCAGACACTTCCTCCCCTTTTTGGAAGGGAAGCATGTCCTTGTTCAGTCAGACAACACCTCAGCAGTTTATCATGTAAACCACCAAGGGCATACCAGGTCCAGTCATTCCCTACGGGAGGCTCAGAGGCTCCTTCATTGGGCTTCACCTCACCTTCCGAGTCTCAGGGCCATGCATTTGCCACAGAACATGGCTGCGGACATGCTGTCTCGCCACAAGCCCCCTACGGGGGAGTGGCGGCTAAACCCTGCAGTGGTTCGGATGATATGGGAGAGGTTCGGCAGAGTGGACGTCAACCTGTTTGCCTCAGCAATGTCGGCTCACTGCCCGCTGTGGTTTTCCCTCTCGGAACTGACCAGCCCGTTGGGGCAGGTTGCTTTGGCACACCCCTGGCCGGACTGCCTCTTGTATGCGTTCTCTTCGTTTCCACTCCGTTGACTCTTCACAGGATAGACAAGTGCAATCACACAGTGTTGCTAGTGGCTCCTTACTGACCCGGGAGGATATGGTTTCCTCTGATCCGTCGGCTTCTCCACGGGAAGCCTTGGCCTCTCCTACTGAGGCAGGATCTTCTGTCTCAGTTAGGGGGGGAGCATTTGGCATCCTCACCTGGAGCGTCTCAAGGTTGCATGTCTGGCCCTTGAGGGGCCAAATTCCTTGCTGACTTCTTGCAATCCAGCTGTTGTCCAGACCATTGCCAATGCTCCGCATCCTCAACCAGATTGCTGTATGCCAACAGGTGGAAACTCTTCTCTGTTTGGTGTAGTCATCATGTAGTCATTGGTGTGAAGCCAGAGCATTGTTCTGTTCCTGTCCTGCTTAGGTACCTGCAGGTGTTGCTGGACAGGGGGCTCTCTGTCTCTACCATAAAGGTCTATCTTGCTGCTATCTCGGCTCGACATCCCCTATTGGATGGTCAGTCTGTGGGCTCACATGCTCTGGTGAGCAGGTTTCTTAAGGGTGCTCTCCGATTGCAGCCTCCACATGCTGTTTGGATGCCTTCCTGGGACTTGCCTGTTGTCCTGGAAGCCTTGTGTTCTCCTCCTTTTGAGCCTTTCTTCTTGCTATTTCTTCTGCAAAGCGGGTTAGTGAGCTTCATGCCCTGTCCATTGCTGGGGACTGTTTGCGGTGGAATTCTGATGACGTAGGGGTTACCTTGTGCCCCAACCCCTCTTTCCTCCCTAAACGGCTCTCTGCCTTTCATATTAACCAACCTATCAGCCTGTCAGCCTTTGCCCCGGAGTCGGGGGTGGACGGTGGACGGCCTCCTGATGCCACCCTGCTTTGTCCTGTTCGTGCGTTGAAACGGTACGTGGAGGTTTCGTCTGCGTTCCGTAAATCTGACGCTCTGTTTGTCTGTCATGGTGGGCACAGGAAAGGCTGTGCCTTGTCTAAACAGAGGCTCTCGCATTGGGTTGTTGATACCATCTCTCATGCGTACAGACTCAGGGGTCTTCAGGTTCCCCCAGTGAATTGTCATTCTACCAGGAACGTTTCCACGTCATGGGCTGCTTCGAAGGGTCTTCCGTTGGGTGACATCTGTGCTGTAGCTGCGTAGGCTTCTTCCTGCACCTTTGCCCATTTCTACAGGGTTAATGTGGCCACTCCCCATCCTGTGGCAGCGGCTGTCTTGTCTGTTCCTTTGGTCCGCAACTGAGCCTAGGTGAGTGCGGATTCCTCATGACATTGTTGGTATAGGTCATCCAGGTATTTCATACCATCACTGGCGGTCAGGAAGAATGAAATAGAACGAGAGTTACGGATGTAACTAAGGTTCTATGAATTCTGGAGTTCCTTGACACTCGGAATCTTGCGAGAAGATTCTTTAGGAGACGATTGCTGGGTGCCAGCCCCCTTTATCAGGTTGTGTGCGTCACTCAGGTCACGTGACTTTGTTGGTATTATGTCTCGATCTGTGCATGTGCGTGATGCCTATCCAGGTATTTCATACCGC
>JAFBJQ010007668.1:0-13821 GCA_016785345.1 Trinectes maculatus | reverse complement strand
GCTAAAAATGCCCTAAGCTCTGTGACATTTTTAGGAACTGAAGCATTGACGATCGCTTCCACCTTCTCCGGTACAGGGTGTAATCCTTCACTGTCAATTTTGTGCCCCAAGTATGTTACACTTGGCTGACTGAAGCTACATTTGTCTCTGTTCACCCGTATGCCTCTGTCTTGTAAGCGTTGTAACACCTGCTCCACATTTTCCCAGTGTTCGGCTTCCGTTGACCCTGTGATCAATATGTCGTCAAGGTAGCATACAACTTTTGGTAGGCCCTGAAGAATCTGATCCATAATACGTTGGAATATGGCTGGCGAACTAGCGATGCCATAGGGTAACCTGTTCATTTGGTAAAGCCCCTTTGGTGTATTAATGGTCAGGTACTGCTTAGATTCGTCATCTAGCTCCACCTGCTGGTAAGCTTGGGTAAGATCTAGCTTGGTGAAGTATTTTCCCCCAGCTAACTTGGCAAACAGATCCTGTGTTTTAGGAAGAGGGTATTTGTCTACCTCTAACCATGGATTTACGGTTACCTTGTAGTCACCACAAATTCTGACATCACCATTTGTTTTTGGTATGCACACAATTGGGGTTGCCCATTCACTGTACTCCACTGGAGTGCAAACTCCCATTTCCTGTAATTTGGCTAATTGTTTGTCAACCGCTGCACTCAGTGCATAAGGCACTGATCTAGCCTTGCAGAATTTTGGATCGGCATTTTCCATGACTCTTAGCTTTGCTTTTACACCTGAAATGACCCCACGATCTGCATTGAACACAGGAGAGTATTTCTCATACATCTCTGCGAGAGGATCAGTAACTGGTAAGTGATTCACCCTAGACCAGTCTAGATGCATGTGCTGAATCCAATTTCTGCCCATCAGTGTTGGACCACTTCCCTTTGCCACTAACAACGTCAGTTGTTTTGTTTGCTCACCACACTGTACTTTCACTTGCATTTGACCAATGAGTACAATTGACTCTGAGGAGTACGTTTTCAGATGCACATCACATGGCTGCAGTTTACACTTTTTAAACCGCTTGTTGTACAGCTTCTCTGACATTACACTCATGGCTGCACCTGTGTCAACTTCCATCTTAATCTTAAAACCATTGCATCTCACCATTACCATATAAGGCTTCACATAATCACTGTCACCTTTTACTGTAAACAGTTCATAGTCTTTTGTGACCCCTGGTAATTCAGTGTCTGCACAGTTCTTGGCCGTATAAGGCTTCACATACTCACTGTCACCTTTTACTGTAAACAGTTCGTAGTCTTTTGTGACCCCTGGTAATTCAGTGTCTGCACAGTTCTTGGCTCCAGGAGGCTGTCCTGGCGCGTACACCGCTCCTTCCGAAAGCAATGCTGACTGTTGGCTCCGCGTTGCACTTGTCCCCTTGTCTGGCGGTTCTCTCACGACGTAGAGGGTGTCTCGCTCGGCTGGGGCGCTCCTCCATGACGCTCGTTGTCCGCCGCTGTGCTTGCCGGATTCCTTAGTTCTGCATGCCCGCTCCAGATGCCCTTTCTTGTTGCACGCTCTGCACTGGAAATCTTTGTATTTGCAGTTGGCAGGCGAGTGCTCTTCTCGCTGGCAACGGTAGCACACGCCGTCTCCGCCGCTCGTCGCATTTGGCTTTTGTTTCCACTCCGATTCTTTTCGGCGTGCGTAAGCCTTTCCCTTGTAGGTGCTCACGCTGTCGGTTCTCAACGGTGTTTGCTGAATCGTTTTTAGGCTGCTCGTGGTGGACTCGAAGTTGTGCACAATGTCCATGACTTTTGCCCACTTCAGCTTCTCTCCATATGCAGCACTCAACAGCTTAGTTCGTAGCTCTTTACTGCTAATTCCATAAACTAGCTGGTCCCTGAGCTGCTCATCCAACTTGTCACCGAACTCACATGTTGTTGCAAGTCCCTTTAGCGCAGCCACATATTCAGCTACAGTCTCTCCATTTTGCTGCTTTCGCGCACGGAATGAGTAACGCTCACTTAACACGTTTTTCTTCGGCACATAGAATTCTCTCAGTGCTTTTAACAAGTCCTCTAATGTGCAGTGAGACAGCTTTTTCGGTGCTAGCAAGTCTGTCAGTAATGAGAAAGTCTTTGCACCTACCACGGATAAGAAAACAGCCCTTTGTTTCCCTTGCTCAATTCCGTTGGCTTCCACAAACTGTGCAAATCTTTGCTCATACGTCTTGAAACTTTCATTGCTTTCGTCGAAGCACAAGCCCGTCTCGCTGCTGTACACTGCCATCGTTGTGCTAGCTTCTACTGCTAACTTCACCGTCGTTCTTGCATCTTCGTCCTGCTTCCAAAGTCGTGGTTAACTTTTATCCCATCCTCGTCGCCAGTATGTTGTGTCCGAGTGAGGGCACGCACACACATAGATGGAGGCGGACATTGAAGTGCTGAACATTAAACTTTTCTTTATTAAACTACCGGCATTAGGCTGTCTGGGTGTCCTTGGTACAGAAGAAGCGTTGAATGCGGAAGCTCGACCTTTTATAGTCCCCGCCTAAACGCGTGGCATTATGGGAGGTGAAGTCCATATATCCGTCCATACACAACACCCGCCTCCCTGTAGATATCCTTTTCGGCCTCATAACAGATGAGGGGACTGAGACCAATGGACCAAGAGGATATGCTGAGAAATGGGCAGGAAGAATGACTGAGGCATATCAAATAGCAAAAACCAACAGCGGACAGTCCTGCTCAAGAGGAAAGACACACTACGACAAAAGGAGTAGAGGTGTGATTCTTCAGCCTGGGGATAGGGTCCTTGTACGCAATCTCAGTGAACAAGGGGGGGCTGGAAAACTCAGATCATATTGGGAACAGTGTATCTACATTGTGAAACAACAGGTTGGAGATAACCCTGTCTACAAAGTAAGCCCTGAGGCAGGAGGTCGACCAGTTCGCACTCTGCACCGGAACCTGCTGTTACAAGTGAACTAAGTGACCTACCTGTAGAGCCTCTCCAGCAACCGACCACCAACACAGCTGAGTCACAAAAGAGGACTAAGAGAGCTTCAGACACTCCAAAACCCACCCATGAGACACAGAGCCCAGATATAAGTGACTCTGAGGAAGAGGAAGGTTTACCTCGCTACTGGTTGCGAATACCAGTGGAGAAACCAAGAGCTGAGAGTCACTTACCTGATCCACATGTTACTTCTGACATCCAAAACAGATCTGAACGAAATGAGACTGACCTGGGAGAAACAACTCACGGAGAACCTGAACATGAAAGGGCGAGTGTTAGAGTTGAGGAACAGGGGGCATCCAGTGAAAATGAACATGATATGGAACAGCTTCAACCTACGACCGTTCAAGAGGAACTGCACGCTGTCCATCAAGAGAACAATGTCCCCAAACCGCAACCAGAACATCAGCTGGTTGACATCTGGGTCAACCAGCTTATCAACCACGTCCCACTGTGAGTGCAGTTGGAGTCCAACCAGTACAATGTGCTCACCTCTGCCCGTCTCTGCCCGTCACACTTCTACCCCTTCCAACCCCCATCCATCGCCCCATACCCATACCTACCTGTAGTGTACCCAGCCCACTGTGGATGAGACGCCATGAAAAAATGATTACACTATACATTGCATACTCGCCTTATGAGATCTGAAACACATACACCGTATATTTCACACTGTATGGGACTTGAAGTATACACTCATTGAGGGTTTAGATGTGTTTTGTTGAAAAGAGAAAAAAAATGCTTGTAACATACAAGCATTCTCTTTTCAAGGTGTAATTATTCAGAATATCTTGTGTCAGGAGCCACTTTTATTTGTTGGGGAGTGTGTGACACACCTTTAAGTTTGAATAATAACCAGCTCAAGGTTAAAGATAATTTATTTTATTGTGAAAGTTGGAGGAATAAAAAGAACGCGGAACCAAAAAGTGCGGGTATCGTTGTGCCGTGGTGCAAGATGAGAGGCTTCTCCCTCTTCCCTCAGACAGAGATTTGGAGAAGAAGATGGCAGTTCGCTCTCTCATTCAGTGATTCTGTGAATCTGCTTTTCAGGTTGGTACTAGAATGTACGATGACCGCTTCCTCCTGAAGTCTGCAGTAGTTTATTATAGCTGTGATGAGTCGGTTGTTGATTTTTTATGTGTACAGCCGAGTTGAAGAGCTAATCGTGAAGCGCATACGTAGAAGTAAAACTCATGATCCAAGCATGTGAGCTAGAGAGGCCTTCTGAAAAGAGAAAACAACAGAGAGGCCTGCAGTTTCTCTCAAAGCCAGACCTAGAGGGGCCTAAAGGGCAATAAAACTGACCCGGAGCTCTGAGTTTGAATGAAAACCCTGCATGATCATTGGTCGAGCCTCTGGAGCTTCACTGGGGGTCCTGCCCACGTCACTCAGGTGATAAAAGCGCCCTGCACCCGACATTCCTTGCTTATTCCCCAAGACCAGTTGCAGCAGAGAGCCACACAAGGCTTTCTCCAGACTTGGCCGCCTAAAGGGAGCGAACTGCAAAACTCCGGACTCCTTCATCCTCCCCCTAAGCCCAGGCCACAGTCTGCAACGTACCAAAGGTAGCACAACTATGACTTCTTTCAATTTTTCCTCATCGCTCATCCCCTGGTGCCAGTTGTAGTGGAGAGCCATACCATGCTTTTTCAGACATGGCGCCAAAAAGGAAGCAACCAACAAAACCTTCAACCTTTCATCATCTCCCTAAGACCAGGCCACAGTCTTCAACAACGCCGGAACTCCGCCAGACACACTGCAATCCCAAAAGGGGGAATTTCAAAACTCCGACGGATTGGAGCAACGCCCAGTAAGAGGCTTATGCCTGGGCAGAGAATAGTTTAAAACGTAGATGTTTAAAGTGTGTTGCCTCACAGTCTAAGCAACTGTGATGTATGTATTGGAATTATCACCGTAATATTGTGGTATTACGTGATTGTAAATTGTTACTGAAACAGTGATTAAAATTGTTCTTGTGTTCTTTTCCTTCCTTCTTTCTCTCCCTTTCTTTGTTTTCTTATTTTTATTGATCACACTCATTTCACCGATATCGCACGCCTTGAGCGTAAATGCTGCCGTTGAGTGCGATTACGTGACAAGGGTTTCTGATAGAGAGAGAGTGCCGCCATTACACGAGACTCGTAGAGGTCACGAGTCCTCTCTCTCTGTCCTTTGTGCACACCACATAGCTCCACCGCCATCTTAGTCGCGGCGATTACGTCACCACGTAACGCCGCCTCCCACTTGGCTTGGGTGTAGACGTCACCGCGTCAACCCAGCGCCATCTTAGGTCCTTCAGACACATCACCCACGTGGCTTCAGCGTCACGTATGTCCCCTCATATGCCTGTATATACCCAGTGTGATTTATGTTTTTGCCTAGAAGTAGTCAGTAATTAATGTTTGTGTAGTTGTAGTTGAACAGTAATTATTTATTTGATATAAGGTGATGTTATCTTGGGATAATTTTGCTAGGTATCAATAAATCCGATTACAGTTCACCTGATCATTGTCTGTGATTATTGTGTGTGTATATGTGTGATACTTGCTGGATTAACACGGTCAGTGCTCGATTTCACCCTTTCAAAGTAAATTTGAGACTGACAAATTAATTTCAATTTGGTTATTGGTCTCTGGTGACTGGGTGGTGCCCTGAGTTTGCTATTTATAGCAAACATTTCTAAATTTTAATGATTGTCTCTGATAATTATTAATACGATTAGCTGATAACCAAATTGACCCTCCTTGGTCCAACATAGTTGGTATCCACGTGAAGTTACATTTAATACATGTTGTGACCTTCCCTAACACCTCTGTTTGACAATAATCACGTGTGATACTGTTTCCATCTTGTGGCTGGCTCCTTTCTTCATGAATGAGTTCCTCAGCCGATTTCCTATCCTTGAGTGTCGTCCTTTGGTAGGCTTGAATACAAGGGCGTGTGGATTAAAGTGCATATTTTGACTCTGTCTAGGCACCCACATTGTGTTGTCCTCCTCACTTGAACTCTCAGAGTCTTGAACTTGAGCCTTTGCTTTTGGCCTTTGTGTGATTTTCCTTTCTCTCTTTCTGTCCTTATTCCTGTTCATCAACAAGGTAAGGACAAGGTAATAGAAGGTTTTGGTGTAGCGTTCTCTCTCTACCTTCTCCATCCAGAGGTTTCACAACATACACTGGACCGTTTGTTCCTCATTGACTACATGTACTTTGTTTTCCCAGTAAGCACGTATCTTTCCTGGTCCTCCTCTTTCAGATAGGTTATGTATCAGTACATGTTCTCCAGGTTCAAGAGCAGAAATCCACGGTCTCTGGTTGTAGTGTTTTTGTCTTCTCTCACCAGCTTTTCTCATGTTTTCCTGTGCAATGTTATATGCTTGCTGCATTGACTCTTGCCATTCCTCAGCATATCCAGCATGACACTGTGGATTTGCTCGTTCTCTGGGAAACATCAGATCAATGGGTAAAGTAGGTTCTCTTCCAAACAACAGGAAAAAAGGAGAAAACCCAGTTGATTCATGAACAGTGGAGATGTATGCATGATCCACTTTGTTCAGATAGTCCTTCCACTTAGGTTTTTGTGTCTCCTCCAGTGTCCAGAGCATACTTAACAGTGTTCTGTTAAAGCGTTCTGCTGGGTTAGATTGGGAATGATAGGGTGTCATCCTTGAATGCTGTATCCCACTGTAGCTTTGTAACTTCTTGAACAACTCATTCTCGAACTCCCTTCCCTGGTCGTGGTGAATTTTGGCAGGGAAACCGAATCTCAGAATTAAGTCATCAAAGATCCTACGTGCGGCTGTCTTGCCAGACTTGTTTGGTGTAGCATAAGCTTGAGCAAACTTTGTAAAGTGGTCTACTATTACCAGAATGTATTCCATGGTCCACCCTTGCTTCTCTCCAAATGCAGATAGTCAATGGATATCATTTCACAAGGTGCCGATGTTGTTATGCTTTGCAGAGGTGTCCTTGTTTTTCTGTTCGGTTTCTTTTGTTTCAAGCAACGGCACACCTTTGCCACATAGTGTTCGATTTCCTCTCTCATTTTTGGCCAAAAGAATCTCTCTCTGGCTAAAGATATAATTCTATCAGCTCCTAAATAACCCATTTCTTCATGTAATTGCTGATAAATCAGTGACTTGAATTTTTCAGGAACCACAAGCTGGCATCATGAGGTTGTCTTTCTCCACAGGATTCCATCCTTATCCAGCTGAAGACGTGGCCACTCCCTCAAAAGGCATTTCACGGCTACTGATTCTTTGATTTTGTCTTTGTATCTCAGGCGTTCGATTTGTTGTTTTAGAGTGATAACTCTAAAAAAATTACTTCATCTTCTCTTTGACCTGCCTGAATACTTTCCACTGGTATAGCTTGAACTGTAGTTTCACATGCAGTATTTAGTTCAGATAGCATTCCCACATTACATGTAGCGGCTGAAATCCAGAGTTACCTGTGTTCAGAGCTTGCAGTCCTTCTCCAACTGTTGCAACGTCGTCTGGTTTACACTCCTCTGTGCATTCTTTTATCAGCTTGTCCATTTCTGCTGGTTGGCGGGATAAGAAGTCTGCGTCACGGTTGACGGCTCCTGGCCTGTATTTCAGAGTGAAGTGGAAATCTGCTAATTCTGACACCCAACGATGTCCCACAGCGTTTAGTTTTGCAGTCTTCATAACATATGTCAGGGGGTTATTATCGCTGTACACTGTGAAGTGAGGGGCATGGAAAAGAGTCTCGGAATCTCAGTCACAGCCCACTTGAGAGCTAAGAATTCCAGCTTCCCTGAATGAAGCCTGTAGTTCCTCTCTGCTGGAGTAAATGTCCTTGATCCATATCCTATCACTGTCAGTGCTCCACTTTGACGCTGATACAATACCGCCCCAAGACCTTCCTCAGATGCATCAACATGTAGCACAAATGGCTTCTCAAGATCAGGATATGCCATTACTGGGGGGTCGGACAGAGTGTCAACTAGTCTTTCCAATACTTGCTGGTGCAGTACTGTCCACTCCACTGGCTGAGATGGAGGCAACTGAGGGGAACGTCCCTTCTTCATCGGCTTCTTCTCAGTCTTTGGGTGGGACAAAAACTCATAAAGAGGCTTAGCAATCCTTGAAAAGTTGGCAATAAATGATCTGTAGTAGCCTAGGAAGCTAACCCGAGATCTCACTTCTCTGACTGTTTGCTTTTGTTTTCTTCAGTGACTGAACAGTCTCTACCTCTTTGGGGTTCATCCGATATTCTTCCTCTGAGATTACACGACCAACATAACACACTTCTCTTTTAAAGAGATGACATTTGTTTGGTCTGAGTTTGATTCCACAGGCTTTTTGTCTCTGTAGCTGCTTCCTCATATTATCCACATGAAGGTCAAAATCCTTACTGAACACCAAAATGTCATCAAGGTAAGGTACACAAACATCGTCTCTCAGGTCTCCAAGGCATCCTTCCATATATCACTGGAAAGCAGCTGGAGCATTTGTCAGTCCAAAAGGAATCCTGAGCCACTCATACAATCCCCAAGGCGTGATGAAGGCGGTGCATGCTCGGCTCTCCTTGCTGACTAAGCCCTGATGGTATGCTTTACCTTGATCAAGCACAGTGAACTATGAATTTCCTCCAAGATTCTCAAAGATTTCCTGAATTCTTGGGATGGGATGTCGATCAGGGTATGTCTTTTCCTTTAGCTGTCAATAATCTACACAGAGTCGGACGGAAGAGTCTTTCTTTCGCACAATCACTATTGGTGACAAGTAGGAAGAGGTTGACTTATGGATCCCTCCTCTACTAAGTAGATCTTGTATGTGTTTTTTCACTTCCTGGTATAGATGACGGGGATGGCATTGTATGTCTTCATCACACTCTTCACTCAGCATTTGTCTCACCTTGTTTTGCTGCTCTGGTGTTAGGTGGGAGAGATCAGCTAGTTGATCCCAGAGTTGTTCTTCAGATTTGCTTCCATTAACCTTTTCCTCTATTGTTTCGTGGCATGGCTTCAGAGCACCATTTCCATTTTCTGGCTCATCTACTACATCTGGGGCTTTTTCCTCAGCATTCCTTACAGCATCCACAGCATATAACCAGCCAAGTACAGTTCTGTTCTGTAGTCAAATGTCGGCATCTGTGTTGTTTTCAACCACAACTGAAATAGTAGCTTTATCTTCACTGGGTAGCTGCACTAGTTGTTGCTTTACCTGTAGCCCAGCAGGCTCCAGTACCGCATACTGTTCCTCTAATATGCCTTTGTTGAGTTTTCCACAGATCACTTTTACCATCTTGTGTTTTGGGATGATGACATCAAGTCTTCCCAGCCTTGCTATCTGATTCTCTGAACTGCTTTTCTGCTTTTTCAGTACTGAATATACTGCTCTTGCCTTTTTATGTCCAACACCCAGTGCTGATCCAAGGCTGTTCACAAATTTGCTTGCTACTCTTCTGTCAGTAGACATGTTGGTCTGTGCTAACTCTTCAATGACATTGAACCCTATTATTGGTTTTGCAAGTGGGTGGGTGCTCACCAGTATAGGTACCAACAGCTCACTGTCCTTATTTGATGGCAGGCTGAACTTCACTCCTATCCAACCCTCACAAGGCATCTCTGTCCCATTTGCAGCAGAAAGATCCAATATACCCTCATCAAGGAGTTCTTTCACCGATCAAATCTCAGCATCTGGTAAGTATTGTAGCGACCCTGCAGTTATGTTCGGTGTGCAATGTTTATGTTAGAGTTCTGTTATTTCCTATGGTCTGTGAATGCGTCTGGCTGGATGTGAGAGCGAGGGGGCGGGGGAGGGAGAGAGAGAGAGAGGAGCACGGTGAATGATACCCTCATCAAGGAGTTCTTTCACCGATCAAATCTCAGCATCTGGTAAGTATTGTAGCGACCCTGCAGTTATGTTCGGTGTGCAATGTTTATGTTAGAGTTCTGTTATTTCCTATGGTCTGTGAATGCGTCTGGCTGGATGTGAGAGCGAGGGGGCGGGGGAGGGAGGGAGAGAGAGGAGCACGGTGAATGAATGAGTGGATGCTAAACAGAGTTGCCTTGTTGTTGTTTTGGCGTGGTTACGGCCGACAGTGACCAAAGAGGAAGACGTTCGGCAATAAAAGCAAGTTTAGTAAATAACGCCTCATTATTTCTACGTGTCTGGTCGGACGCTACATTGGTGTCAGAAGTGGGATCCGCAGAAGTTTTACGTGCTAATCTTCGCTAGCGCGGCTAGCCCGGACCTGGCTAACTGAGCCTGCAGCATGGCAGAAGAATGTGGTAAGCCCGGAGCACGTCCAAAAATGAAAGAGGAGCCGATGGACAATGCTTGTACCGGTATGTCACGGCATGAGGCGGAGTTTAACCGTGCTTCAGAACATGTCGCCCGAATAAGACAGTCAGCTAGGAGGCTAGCTAGGGAGGCTGGTCAGAGGACATTAAAGCACTCCAGCTGGCCCTGTGCCTTACAGATGAAGCTTTGACATGCTTGCTGCTGCTTTGCCCGGCCGAGAGAGGGAACTATGATGCGTTGGTGGGTGCTCTGCAGCGCCGTTTTGGACAATGCAACCAGCCTGGTATTCTGCGCTCAGAACTGTCAATCAGGAGGAGGCAGGCCGGTGAGCCGCTCCGTGTGTTGGCTAATGACATTGAAACCCTGGCGAGGAGAGCATATGCCCACATGTCCCCTGAAGTGCAGAATGAGCTGGCCAGGGACCAGTTCATCCGGGCCATAACTCCTAGAGAGCTGCGCATGCATACGCAGCTAGCACGTCCCCATAATCTGCAAGAGGCGCTGGAGCTGGCCTTGGAGAGAGAGATCGTCGGAGAGACGGCGAGTGACGACATCAGTGGCAACCCTGTGGTGAGAGCTGCAGTGCAGGAGGGCCCAGACCAAGCAAAGCCAGCATGGGCAGATGAGCTGACTGAATTGCTCTGTGCTGCGTCACTGCAATCTCCACGCAGCAGCACCCGTCCTCGCCGAGGCCATCCTGTGTGTTGGGTGTGTGGTCAGTCCGGCCACATCAGCGTGAGCTGCCCCAAGCAGGCTGGTGGTCAGGGAAACGCCCCCGGGTCTGTGTAGAGGGGACGACACAGACCCTTGTCCCTGTGTCCCACCATCCTTTGCTACCTCAGGTCGGAGCCCAGCTGTACAGACGGGGGAGCGGGGCTCCACTCCCCCCAGAAGCAGATGACATCGCCGAGGCTACGAGAGTGGTGGGCTGGACCCATTTCTGCCATGTTCCCGTCACCCTGGCAGGGGCCCCATGTGTAGCCCTTGTCGACACCGGCTCCACAGCAACACTGATGAGACCCGACCGGGTCCCAGCAGGGATACAGCTGGAACCTACTGTGGTGAAGCTGCGGACAGTGACTGGTGAGCTAGCCCCTATGCTTGGTAGAGGGGTGGTGGCTATAAAAGTGGGAGGGCTCTCAATGAACTGTAAAGTTTGGGTCGCAGCGGTACAGGACCCCTTTATAATAGGACTGGACTTCCTGTGTGTGTGTGTGTGTGTGTGTGTGGTGGTACCTGGTTGTCCCTGAACAGGTTCTCTGCATTGTGATTGGTCCGTGTGGGGACAGGGGGCGGGATGTCGAACCCGGGGACGCCACTCTGATCTGTGACCGTGTCGCCACCTACAGGAGGGAAAATCATCCTCATGAGACCACTGCCTTTCACTGCGCTGTTTATGAGACGAGCTGAGAACAGGCGAGATGATGTGCTGACGGACCAGAGCTGCGGCGGCGGCTGAGGGCGGACGTCCTCGGCAGCGTGGAGGAGCTGTAACCTCCACTGGACTCACTGGGTTTGCCGCTGAAACCTGTGGACAGACAGGTGAAGTGAAGCTGGACAGAGGACGGACAGAGGACGGACAGATGGAGTGGACGTGCTCGTATACAGACGGTGTGCTGACCTGAGGCGGGTTTGGCAGGTCTGGGAGGAGGCTTCAGGCCCGGCTCCGGCGTGGGCAGCGTGGCCGTGCCGTCAGGGTACGCCGGCTTCACCAGCGCCTCCTGGCGGGCTGCCAGCAGGGGGCCCTGCGAGCTGGAGGAGGACTGGATATATGGCCCCACTGCTGCCACCCGGGAGCCCAGGCCCTGCTGGGGCACGGCGCCATCTGAGCCCAGCTGCAGGGAACCAGAACATAGATACATATACACATATATACACACATATACACATATACACATACACATTTATACATGTACACACACATATACACACATATACAAACATATACACACATATACACACATATACACACATATACACACATATACACATACACATTTATACATGTACACACACATATACACAAATGTGTGTACACAAATATAATCTTATCTTATACACATGTAACATCACATCTTTCACTTCTGACTGGACACAGGAAACACCTGGAGGTGCTGGAAACATCTCCGTGTCTGTGGTGACTCACAGGCAGGTTCTCCGTCTGCTGCAGCGCGGCCTTCTTCTTCCACAGCCGCTGCCGCAGCTCGGCGAGCCGCCGCTCCATCGCCGCCACCTCCAGGTTCCTCTTGCTCAGACTGTCTCTCTGCTGCTGCAGCCGGCCGCTCTGATCCTGGTTCAGCTTGTTCCTCAGCTGCAAACAGAGGAGGTGTCAGAGAAACATCAGGAGAACCTACAGCAGCAGCAGGTTCCACTGGGGGTCACTTTACCTGCAGCTCTTTCCAGAGGCGCTCCAGCTCCACTGTGGAGCAGGGCTTGTTGTGATGATGGTGGTGGTGGTGGTGAGAGGGAGGAGGTGGAGGCTCCATCCTGTTGCTCCTCAGCTCCTCCAGCTGGTTGCTCAGCTCCTCCACTCTGGCCACGGCCACCAGGAGCTCCCTCTGCTTCTGCTGGAACAGGCCACTCATCTGCTCGATCTCCTCCACTGACGCAAACAGGAGGCAAACAATCGCTCTTCAGAACTTCAGAACTTCACAACTCACACACCTTCAGTCAGCTGCTGAAAAACTGCTGATTCATCACTGGCTTTGATCTGAACTGATTCGTTTCCGATTATCAACACATTAGTGGAACAAACTCAGACGGTCCGACTGGACACGCCCCCTTTTCCCACTCCATCAGGGTTGGAAGGCTGCAGGTAAAGTGAAGATGCAGCAGGAAGCACTGACCCAGTTTACTGTTGCTCAGGCGTTTCTGCTCCACTTGGCCCCTGAGGGCCCAGACCCGCCGCAGCTTGGCCTCCTGGTTGTGTGCGTTCTCCCGGAGCTGCTGCAGTCGCTCCTGCTCAGACGCCTCCTGCTGCTCCTGCAGCTTCAGCTGACGCAGACGCTGCTCCTGCAAAAACCCAGAGAACCCGGCATGTGAGGAGGTATGGCGCCATCTACAGGTGTCCTCTGCTCATGTCTGAGTCTGAGTCTGTGTGACCAGAAGCTGGAGGAGCTGGGTTCGTGGCTTTTGTCAGACTGTTCTGATGTGTGGTGTTGTGTTGTGTGGTGTGGTGTGGTGTGGTGTTGTGTTGTGTTGTGTTGTGTTGTGTTGTGTTGTGTGGTGTGGTGTGGTGTTGTGTTGTGTTGTGTGGTGTGGTGTTGTGGTGTTGTGTTGTGTTGTGTTGTGTTGTGTTGTGTTGTGTTGTGTTGTGTTGTGTGGTGTGGTGTTGTGTTGTGTGGTGTTGTGTTGCAGCTGTGTTGTGTTGTGTTGTGTTGTGTGGTGTGGTGTTGTGTGGTGTGGTGTGGTGTGGTGTGGTGTGGTGTTGTGTTGTGTTGTGTTGTGTTGTGTTGCAGCTGTGTTGTGTTGTGTTGTGTTGTGTTGTGTTGTGTGGTGTGGTGTGGTGTTGTGTGGTGTTGTGTGGTGTTGTGTGGTGTTGTGTGGTGTTGTGTTGTGTTGTGTTGTGTT